>JAHHFK020004957.1:0-97193 GCA_024533555.2 Aedes koreicus | reverse complement strand
AAAGTAAAAGTAAAGTAAAAGTAAAGTAAAAGTAAAGTAAAAGTAAAGTAAAAGTAAAGTAAAAGTAAAGTAAAAGTAAAGTAAAAGTAAAGTAAAAGTAAAGTAAAAGTAAAGTAAAAGTAAAGTAAAAGTAAAAGTAAAAGTAAAGTAAAAGTAAAGTAAAAGTAAAGTAAAAGTAAAGTAAAAGTAAAGTAAAAGTAAAGTAAAAGTAAAGTAAAAGTAAAGTAAAAGTAAAGTAAAAGTAAAGTAAAAGTAAAGTAAAAGTAAAGTAAAAGTAAAGTAAAAGTAAAGTAAAAGTAAAAAGTAAAAGTAAAGTAAAAGTAAAGTAAAAGTAAAGTAAAAGTAAAGTAAAAGTAAAGTAAAAGTAAAGTAAAAGTAAAGTAAAAGTAAAGTAAAAGTAAAGTAAAAGTAAAGTAAAAGTAAAGTAAAAGTAAAGTAAAAGTAAAGTAAAAGTAAAGTAAAAGTAAAGTAAAAGTAAAGTAAAAGTAAAGTAAAAGTAAAGTAAAAGTAAAGTAAAAGTAAAGTAAAAGTAAAGTAAAAGTAAAGTAAAAGTAAAGTAAAAGTAAAGTAAAAGTAAAGTAAAAGTAAAGTAAAAGTAAAGTAAAAGTAAAGGAAAAGTAAAGTAAAAGTAAAGTAAAAGTAAAGGAAAAGTAAAGGAAAAGTAAAGGAAAAGTAAAGGAAAAGTAAAGGAAAAGTAAAGGAAAAGTAAAGGAAAAGTAAAGGAAAAGTAAAGGAAAAGTAAAGGAAAAGTAAAGGAAAAGTAAAGGAAAAGTAAAGGAAAAGTAAAGGAAAAAGTAAAGTAAAAGTAAAGGAAAAGTAAAGTAAAAGTAAAGTAAAAGTAAAGTAAAAGTAAAGGAAAAGTAAAGGAAAAGTAAAGGAAAAGTAAAGTAAAAGTAAAGTAAAAGTAAAGTAAAAGTAAAGTAAAAGTAAAGTAAAAGTAAAGTAAAAGTAAAGTAAAAGTAAAGTAAAAGTAAAGTAAAAGTAAAGTAAAAGTAAAGTAAAAGTAAAGTAAAAGTAAAGTAAAAGTAAAGTAAAAGTAAAGTAAAAGTAAAGTAAAAGTAAAGTAAAAGTAAAGTAAAAGTAAAGTAAAAGTAAAGTAAAAGTAAAGTAAAAGTAAAGTAAAAGTAAAGTAAAAGTAAAGTAAAAGTAAAGTAAAAGTAAAGTAAAAGTAAAGTAAAAGTAAAGTAAAAGTAAAGTAAAAGTAAAGTAAAAGTAAAGTAAAAGTAAAGTAAAAGTAAAGTAAAAGTAAAGTAAAAGTAAAGTAAAAGTAAAGTAAAAGTAAAGTATGTGTACATAAAACAACCAATGCAAGTCTTCCTTTTTTAGAAAATTGCTTCAATATCGCCTTCTGATTGGAACGCTCTGCAAATCCAATCTCTTCAATATAATTTCGATTTTCGGAAGAATAAATCACCAGCCAAGCTTGTTGCATGCATTGTTAGTTGGCTGAAATAGCACATCGCCACTCTTTCATCCTCGACCATTTGTCGTTCTCTGAGAAGAACCAAAAAAATCCAGTTTCTGCATTGGCTTACGCAAAGCCCAAAAAAGTAGCAAGCACCATTCCGATCACGTTCCAAATGAGTTTTCATCTTCCTCGTAGACCGACGATAAACTGTAGCAAAGTTTTCCAGCTCCGCTTGTGTCCCAGTGTCTTTCCCGGCTGAACGATTTCGCTCTCGATGGGATCTTTTCATTTCTGGTGCAGCAAATGGAGGGATGGAAATTCCTCCCCCATGTGCCAGAAAATACGAGCGCTGCTCTGTTGAGCTGCAAAATCCAATTACATCTGATGATAAGGCAATTGTAATTAAGATCATTGTGCCGAACACACTAATCGCTCGTCTGACGTACCGGAACTCTCTTTCTTTTCCAGCTCGCCCAGCTACTGCCGATGGAGGAAAACTTCTTGCTGCTGTTCCGATTCGATAACCCGTTGGAGTCGAGCGTGGAGTTTATGAAGGTAGGTGATTAGATGGGAAAAGTATTTTGCTACTTTGATTGAATTGATTCGTTCCCGTCATTCAAGATGCGATTTTTTTTCCCTCAATTGATTAATTTGTTGCCAACAAGTGCAGTTTTTCAACCGTCATACTATCGAATTGCATCCCCTCGGGGAAAGATACCGAACTCCAATCAGAAAACTTTGGCTCACCCTACCTGTACTTTTTTCACCTGTCTCATGGATTCTCTCTATTCTCCCCTATCTCCTAGATCTGGAGGGAATACGACTCGGACAACAGCGGCTACATCGAGGCAGACGAACTGAAGGTAATTGTCCGATGGAATATCGGTAACCAAGCAATCATGGCAATGGCAATGGCTTATGGCTTGGGAGAAGATTTGGTTTCGAGTGGTCTTGACTTTTGCGGTCATGAGTGAGAACGGTGCCGAAATTTCAAGTGCTGGAATTCTGTTGTGATGATACGATGGGATTTTCGGTGAGGGTGTTTTGTTCCTTGAACTTTTGCATTATTTCGGCTACTGGCATCGGATTCTTACTTCTTCAGATCTACCAGTGTTAAGTGTTATAAAAGAGGCATCTACGAAGCTTGCCCTGATAGATGTGAACCAAATCGGGCATAACAAACCAATTGAGAATGACGGATAGGCTTGAACGCAGAGCCAAATTTTATTATAGCTAATAAGCATGCCATACTATTCATCAGCCTATAAAAAATCTAAGGACGCTTGGATAAAGCGCTGGCTATGTGTGTTGCCTCAACTGACGCCGACAACAGCTTCCTCATGAAGGCGATAATAAAGATATTAATTAAAAATAGAAATAAATGGCGTTTTTCACCATTACCGGAACTTTTTGATCACAAGGTACAATGCGTTTTTTAATCATTTGAAGCAGGTCATTTCTTTCGAAGGTGGTCATCTGGAACTTAATCAAAGATTTTTCAAACAGTGAACTGTTTCAAGGGAATTGGTGTGAATTTGAAATAAAAAGGTTTTGTTTTGTTGAATTTACATGTTGCTTTCCATGTACCGCTTAAATAGCCAGACCCTGTACATAAATAACTGAGCTTTCAGCAAACTCTTGCGCTTCCATTTTGCTGCATAACCAGTAATTAGCTGACATCTTGACAGCACAGCAAATTTTATTTAGCCGATGCATTACTTGACATTCGAGCACTGTAACAAATTACTTTTCTTAGTAAGACTACCAGTGTAGTCTAAAATTTAAATTTACTAAGACTCTATACATAAAAGCTGTACATTGAAAATCCGCAGTAATCTACCGTTCTGATTTTAATACGTTAGAACTATAATAGATCAATTTGTTTCCAATGTAAAACATATTAATTTTGGATTTCAAAACCTTTTTTTAATGCCCTTTTCAACAATTTATCAAGTTAATCCCACTCGTGAGCAGCACTTAATTTGGAGAAAAAAACACAAAAATTGTTAGCGAAAACAAAGTAGATGTGAATCGAATGAGCTTGAACATTTTTTTAAATTTTTTTAAATAAGCATAGACTCACAAAGTACTATGATTCGATGAAATTCGACTTCTTTCCTTTCCCTTTGAATCTTGAGCCAAAAATCTGTGGTACTCCTGGGAATGCATCTGTTCCCACACGTCTTTTGAGTTTTTGATAGAAAACCTGCTGATCAATTACACTGGATCAGTACTTCATTTTCGCAGATAGACTCAGTTCTATAGGCCCACCCGTCACCATTTTATAAGGTCATCTTCATTCGTGTGATGGCTCGCCTCTGTCCAATCATTATTATATGAACACTCATTCTGTCCGTGTTTGGATGGGAGACAGCAATGTCTGTCTGTCCTGTCTGTCTGTCTGTCTGTCTGGGTTCTGTCTGTCTGTCTGTCTGTCTGTCTGTGCTGTCTGCTGTCTGTCTGTCTGTCTGTCTGTCTGTCTGTCTGTCTGTCTGTCTGTCTGTCTGTCTGTCTGTCTGTCTGTCTGTCTGTCTGTCTGTCTGTCTGTCTGTCTGTCTGTCTGTCTGTCTGTCTGTCTGTCTGTCTGTCTGTCTGTCTGTCTGTCTGTCTGTCTGTCTGTCTGTCTGTCTGTCTGTCTGTCTGTCTGTCTGTCTGTCTGTCTGTCTGTCTGTCTGTCTGTCTGTCTGTCTGTCTGTCTGTCTGTCTGTCTGTCTGTCTGTCTGTCTGTCTGTCTGTCTGTCTGTCTGTCTGTCTGTCTGTCTGTCTGTCTGTCTGTCTGTCTGTCTGTCTGTCTGTCTGTCTGTCTGTCTGTCTGTCTGTCTGTCTGTCTGTCTGTCTGTCTGTCTGTCTGTCTGTCTGTCTGTCTGTCTGTCTGTCTGTCTGTCTGTCTGTCTGTCTGTCTGTCTGTCTGTCTGTCTGTCTGTCTGTCTGTCTGTCTGTCTGTCTGTCTGTCTGTCTGTCTGTCTGTCTGTCTGTCTGTCTGTCTGTCTGTCTGTCTGTCTGTCTGTCTGTCTGTCTGTCTGTCTGTCTGTCTGTCTGTCTGTCTGTATGTATGTATGTATGTATGTATGTATGTATGTATGTATGTATGTATGTATGTATGTATGTATGTATGTATGTATGTATGTATGTATGTATGTATGTATGTATGTATGTATGTATGTCTGTGTATGTATGTATGTATGTATGTATGTATGTATGTATGTATGTATGTATGTATGTATGTATGTATGTATGTATGTATGTATGTATGTATGTATGTATGTATGTATGTATGTATGTATGTATGTATGTATGTATGTCTGACCCTAATAGGCTCGGAGACTACTGAACCGATCGGCGTGAAAATTTGTATGCAGGGGTTTTTGGGGCCGGAGAAGGTTCTTATGATGGTTTTAGACCCCTCCCATCTCTAGAAATGGGGGCTTCCCTACAAATCAAGCACAAATTTCTGCATAACTCGAGAACTAATCAAACAAAGGAAATCAAATTTGGCTTGCGGAAGTTTTTGGAGGCAAGAAATGTTTCTATGGTGTTCAGAGGCCTCTCCTTTCTCTAGAGAGGGAGGCTCCCATATAAATGAAACAGAAGTTTCTGCATATCTCAAGAACTAATCAAGCAAGTGGGACCAAATTTGGCATATGGGGTTTTCTGGAGGCAAAAAATGTTTCTATGGTGGTTTGAGACCCCTCCCCTCTCCTAGAAGTGGTGCTGTCATACAAATGAAACTGAAATTTCTTCATAACTCTAGATCTAATAAAGCAAATGGAACCAAATTTGGCATGCGGGGATCTTAAAGGCAATACATGTTTCTACGTTAGTTCGAGACCCTTCCTCTCTCTCTCTCTCTGGTAGAGGGGGCGGGGCTCCCATACCAATGAAATACAAGTTTCAGCATAACTCGAGAACTAATCAAGCATATGGAACCAAATTTTGCATGTGGAGGTTTTTAGAGGAGAGAAATGTTTCTATGAAAGTTTGAAACTCTTCCGCCATCTGAAAGGGGGCAGGAGGGGGGTTTTCATACAAATGCAGCACAAATTTCTGCATAACTCGAGAACTAATCAAGTAAATGGAACCACATTTGGCAGGTGGAGGTTTTTGAAGGCAAGAAATGTTTCTAAGTTGACTCGAGCCACTCCTTTCTCTGAAAGGAGGGCTCATATACAAATGAAACACCAATTTCTGAATAACTCGAAAACTTATCAAGTTAATGGAACCAAATTTGGCATGTGGAGTAAAGGGGAGACTCCCATAAAAATGAAACATAGTTTTTAGCATAACTCGAGAGCCAATGAAGCAAATGAAACCAAATTTGGCATGTTGAGGTTTTTGGAGGCAGGAAATGTTTCTATGGCAGTTCAATACACCTCCTCATTTTGAAGGGGGGGGGGGCTCCCATACAAATAAAAAGCAAATTTCTGCATAACTCGAGAACTAATCAAGTAAATAAAACCACTTTTAGCATATGGGGGTTTTTGGAGGCTAGATTTCTATATACATAAAAATGAATTTCTGTCTGTCTGTCTGTCTGTCTGTCAGACTCTTATAGACTCGGAAAGTTCTGAACCGACCAACGTGAAAATTTATATGAAGGGGTTTTTGGGGCAGGGGAAGGTTCTTATGATTGTTTGAGACCCCTACTCTCTCAGGAACTGAGGCTCACATACAAATGAGACACAAATTTCTTCATTACTCGAGAACTAATCAAGCAAATGGAACCAGATTTGGCATGTGGGGGGTTTTGAAGGCAATGATTGCCGCACGCACCGGGTTCAGCTAGTTGATTAATAAATATCAATTTTTAATGTCGTATATTTCGCGATGTTCAGAGGCGCAGTCTAAAACACCGATTCTTAAATTAAGTCTCTCTATGTAATAGTTTTGGCTATGTTTTTGAAGCTATTAATGATAATCTTGGTGGTTTTAGTGCTAAGAATGTCCCTAATACAAGTTGAGGTCTTGATTCCTTGTTTTTGTAATTCGTCCGTCATTGTTCTGCGATGGACATCGTTACTTCGGCAGTGCCACAAAACATGGTCGAAGTCATCATATTCGTTTCCACACTCGCAAACGTTTGTCTGAGTCATGCCTATTCGATACAGATGAGAAGAGAGGCAAAAGTGATTGGCTATTAATCTACTCATATTTTTAATTATGTTTCAGTTAAAGTCATGCTGACTAAACCAAGGTTTGACATTAATTTTAGGTAAGATTGAATGGCAGAACCTGCCCTGATCATCTTCTGTCCATTTTTGAAGCCATTTGTTTTGTATGTAACTTTTGATCAGAGGTAAGGATTCTTCGCTTTGGATGTGCCGATCGAAGAAATCTCCTATTAATGCTCCATTTTTTGCGAGATCGTCTGCGGACTCGTTGCCATTTATCCCACAATGAGCCGGGACCCACAAAAACTTAACTACATACCCCGTTAGCGTAAAGTGTCCTTAGAGTATGTTTGATCTGTAAGACAATTCTGTTTGAATGCTTGTTGACATAACTTGAAGAAAGCGCTTTACTCATACTGTCTGTGTAGACTATATAGTATCCTAGTGGCAGATCGTCAATTATTTTACACGCTTGGTGAACTGCCAGAGCTTTTGCACAAAATATTGATGCTGGAGGTGCAAGTCTAAAGCTGAGCCTGATGGTCTTGTGGAATAATCCAAACCTAACTGTATCAAGAGATTTCGATCCGTCTGTGAAAAATAAATTTTCTTGAGAAACGTTAATTGCCAGTTGTTCACGCGAGCTATCTGTAAAATTTTCGAGTTCTTCGTGCAATGATAGATCAATTTGAGGAACAAATAGAAAGTCTTCAATTTCAAAGTCGGTAGAGCATGAGTATGTACTTGTATGAGCGTTAAGTTCAGTGAGAGCATTGTAACACGAATTGAGATAGTGATCTGGTTTCAGATTTTTTTAAACGGCAAGGTCTCTATTAATCTGATGATCTGTAGGGATGCTTTTTACAAGAAATCGTAAATTCAACTCTTCGTATCTCAACTTTAAGGGTTTAATGCCCACATTTCGATCAAACCAAATTCCCAGGTACTTGCGTGTTTCTACTGATTTTAAATCATTGTTGTGCATCATTATTGTCATTTTTGGTGTCTCATGTTTTCTAGAAAATATAACTACTTCGGTTTTGCTGCTGGAGAAGGTTAACCCATTTGAGATTGACCATGATTTGAGATTCTGAATTGAATATTGTATGTGAGTTCTAGCAATCTCGTCATTCTTTTCAGATATCCATAAAACCGCATCGTCTGCAAACTGTATGAGTTCACAATCATCCGAAATGCAAGAATTAATATCTTTGACGTATATATTGTATATAAGAGGGGACAAACATGATCCTTGTGGAACGCCAAGATAACCCAAGTAGTACACTACGGTCATAATTAGTTGTAGTAACTTGATTGTGCCTTAGCAAGTCATATTTATGTTGAATCAACTGAATGGCAACAAGTGTGCTACTAGGGAACTTGTGCGGGATTTTCTGGGATGTCCGTTAATGGTAAAGTGCAAATTCTTTATGTTCAAAAATGTGAACAGGAAGTTGCTGATTTGAAGCGAAAAGCCTGAAGCTATAAGTTTTTGGTACAAAAGATCGATACGAATGGAGTCGAAGGCCCCCGAAATATCCAAAAAAAAAAACGGCTGTTAGGTTTTCTTTATTCGCGAATGCTACTTGAATAGCAGTAGAAAACTTTGCAAGACAGTCACGTGTTCCTCGTCCACGTCTTAAACCGAAAGAATGTTATGCCGTTCTGCCCAGTGTTCCATACGAACTAGTAACATGTTTTCAAAGATTTTTCTATCGTACACTAGGAGTGAAATCGGTCGATAAGAGTTATAATCTGTGGCATTTCCCTGGTTTCAAAATTAGCAGCACTTTAACCACATACCACGTTTGAGGACAGGTGTTTAATTTAAAAAAAAAAGTCATTGTACAGCTGCAGGAAAAGCTGTTTTGCGTTAACCGGCAAATTTATCAATGGAGCAAACTTAATACCATCAATTCCGGGGGCAATTTTTCTCAGCTAAACAAAGTGCAGATTCTAATTCCTCAAGGCTAAAATCTTTTGTTAAATCACTACTATTATCAACTGGGGGCAATTTTTGGTACTAAACTGTTCTATCCATTCTTCAGAATAACTGTTTAAGTTTTCCCTAGGAGTATAGCAGTTGAGCATTTTCTTGGCAATAGACCATAAAGACCGAAGGGTAGTATCCTTATCAAATGATTCTACCCATTGTTTCCAATACCCACGTTTCTTAGTCTTGAATAACCTTTTGGATTTCGCTTCTACTTTATTATAATTGAAAAAATCTACAGACCTCCCTGAAGATCTAAATTGTTTACAGGGTAGACCCAAAAAAGTGACGCAGTATTTTGTTTCAGTGTGGAATTCTTCTAGCCATCGCAAGAGCCATCTGGTTGCCAGCATATTAAAGAGGGACTGATTGATTTGTAAACAAACTAGTGTTCGCTAGATTCCGTCGACAGGAAGTGCCTAAGAAAAATATGGATTTCAAAAGACAACGGATTTTGCAGTTGCATTTGGCGGGAAAGCGTCCCAACCAGATACTGGCCGAAACCCGGAAGGAAGGAATATGCCGCACATCAATCGACCGGACGTTGAGAAGATATAGGACGAGGGGAACCATCGATCCAAAGAAAAATAAACAGGTCGTCCTCGCAGTGAACGTACCAAATGGCTTGTAAAGGCGGTGCGTGAGCAAAATCGCCGAAATCCTTGCGGTTCTTCATATAAACTGGCTCAGGTTATGGACGTCTCCAGGAAAACTATCAGATCAGTTCACAAAGAGAATTTGAGATTGGTGCCGTACAAGAAAAGAAAAATTCATGGACTTTCGGAAGCCAACAAGAAAAACGGAGTCATACGTTGTCGCGAATTACTTCGTCGGCACGGTGATTCCATGATTGTGTTTTCGGATGTCAAAATGACAGGGTCTTTGCAGCGAGTACTCAGGATATCCCTTCTTCAATTTGCGCAGTTCAACGCTTCCAAAATCATACTTCGGTCATGGTTTGGGGAGCGATTTCTGCGGAAGGTGGTAATGGTGTAAAAATCAACGCAGCATACTACGTAAAAGAGGTCCTGGAAAAGCATTTGAAGAAGCATACTTCAACGATGTTCGGTAACCGCAAATGGGTGTCTCAACAGGATTCTGCACCGTCCCATGGAGCAAACATTACCCAAGCATGGTACACCAAGAATTTGCCAGACTTCATTCCTAAGGAATTATGGCCAGCGTCTTCGCAAGATGCAAATCCTCTGGATTTCACTATTTGTGGAATCATGGAAGCTCACTTTCGAGATCTCAAACCAATGGGTATTGAAACATTCAAAGCTACCATACAGAAGATATGGAATGAAATCCCCGAAAATCAGGTGCCGCTTGTAATGCCTTTCCGAAGAGAATTAGAGCAATAATTTAAGCTAAAGGCGATAGAATCGAAATGTTAATTTCCCTAGTAGCACACTTGGTGCCATTCGGTTGAGATAACATAAATATGACTTGCTAAGTCATAATCAAGTAACTACAACTAATTATGATCATAGTGTGCTACTTGGGATGTACACGTAAACAATAAAATATAAGAAACAGAATAACAAAGAAACATTTAAATTATTTGTCATTTCGTGGTAGATACAGTCTTTGTTTCATGCGTCACTTATTTGGGCCTACCCTGTAAATGCATTTGAACGTTTCGTCAACATTTTTGAACATTCCCAATCCCACCACACTGTAGGATTTTTCCGAACACTGCCGTTAATAGGAATGGGCTTAGATTGGCTTTCGATTGCAGTTTGTTTGATAGAATCCATCAGAACTTTGTGTAGCACTAAAGGGTCTTCAGCATTACAAAAGCCAGAAACGAGCATACTTTTGCCTATATCTATCCCAATCAATGTGCTTGGTTAGATCATAGTTCGCAGTGGAGGTCGATAATGTTTCGCTAAATTGAATTGAAACAGCTATTGGAAGATGGTCGCTTCCTTAAATCTTAAAAATAAGATCTATCTTTTGGTTTGAAAGGTGACTAGGGTGGTCCTTATATGTTCATAATAAAAATTCTAACTTTTTGTTCTTATGATTTAGAGGAATTGTTGCTCCTGTAGAAATGTAGATAATTTAATTTAATGAAACTTTGCTGAAAAACCTTAACTTCTATCTCATCTACGTCTCGTTTTATAACAGTTTTTCTATCTTTCATTAGGGTGGGACTTAAAAAAATAGTTTTTTTGCTCTAATTTTCTTATTTCAGTTTGAATTTGAAAACTTTGTTACGATGACGGCATAAATAGACGCACATTTTGAAGATACAAGATGGTTGCTAGTTATTGTGATCGCAGCAAGCCGTGCTTTGAAAATGACGTGTTTTGCTTTTGCTGCGTCGTTCTCGCGGAAAAAAAATTAAAAAATATTCCTTCATTCAACTAAAATAAATGGTGAAATTATAGTTTTTCCGAGTGCTTTGCGTAGGACGTTGAGAATGGAATCCCTCTCATTGTGTGTTATGGTCGTGTTTCTTGAGTTGGATTGTTTTTTCCCATTTTTTGTGTGTTTTTGGTGACCCGCTCCTGCATCCGGACGAGCTTTCCAGCATCAGATAAGGAACATTGGTGAGGTCGTTTTGATTATCAAAAATATAGCTTAACTTTATACACGCCAGGATCAAGAACTTCCATTTTTAATTCTGGAAGTGTGAAAACTCTTCACATATCCATTTGATGTGTGAAGATTTTCATGCGGGGCTTATTGTATATGAAGATGACCTCAGAATGTACGTGTAGGAACAGGCATTCTTGAAATGGGTCGTTGGATTTTCAATAGAGCTGTCACCTTCAATCTCCAGGGCTAAAAATGTTTGCACATAGTGATCACATATAAATTATTGAAGAAATGCAGACAAGTTTCTTCCATAAAAGCACTGCCGGTCAGTGGGAGATTGATTGTAAGGACACACACACAAGATGGTTGCTAGTTATTGTATTAAAAAAGTTGTAGAGGCTGAAGTGTCAAAAAAATATGTTTTTTCAAGATATCTTACTCACTTATTTGCAAATATTATCAATCACAGAATACGTGAACTGACAGCAAAAATTTCCATCTACAAGACCTATGCTGAATCGTTTGTCCCGTTTTGTACCCTTGTGGAGTAAAACTCATTTTAAAATTGGTAGTTTTGCATTTTTTCTGTATAATTTTCGATCAACAGCATCAACAATTATCATCAAAGAGCGTAAAAACGAGACATTTTAATGAAAATGTTTATATTTTTATGATAACTCATCTCCATTTATTTTTTAACATTTATATCACAGACAAACAGACACAACACACACAAAAATCACTATAAATCATCGCCACTAACACAGCTGCGGCATCTATTGAGCACATTGTGATGGGCGATAAAACTGAACAGATGGGGGTAGTGTGCTAACGTTAAACGTAAGGGAAACAACTATGTGCGGTACGTTTAACGTCAGCACACTACCCCCATCTGTTCAGTTTTATCACCCATTACAGTGTGCTCAACAGATGGCACAGGTGTGGCGATGATTTGTAGTTCGAAATTTTCAATGTGTTATGTCTGTTTGTCTGTGATATAAATGTTAATAAATAAATGGAGATGGATTAACATAAAAATATATTAACATTTTCATTACAAAAAAACTCACGTTGTTACGCTCTTTGATGATAATTTTTGATGCTGCTGATCGAAAGTTATACAGAAAAAATGTAAAACTACCAATTTTAAAATAAGTTTTACTCCACAAGGGTACAGAAAGGGACAAACGATTGTCTTGTCTTGTTGAAGATGGAAATTTTTGCTTTCAGTTCACGTATTCTGTGTTTGCAAATATTTGCAAATAAGTGAGCAAGATATCTTGAAAAAATGTATTTTTTTGACACTTCAGGCTCTACAATTTTTTTTTATGCCGTGAAATTCACCTTAACAAAGTTTTCAAATTTAAACTGGAATAAAAAAAATAGAGCTGATAAACTGTTTTTAAAGTCCCACCCTAAGGAAACTTAGAAAAACTTATAAAACTATAAGTAGATGAGATAGAAGTTAAGTTTTTTCAGCAAAGTTTCATTAAATTAAATTATCTACAATTTTACAAGAGCTACAATTCCTCTAAATCATAAGACTAAAAAGTTGAACATTTAAGGACTACCCTAGTCACCACCCAAACCAAAAGATAGATCTTATTTTTAAGATTAAATCTTGAAAGCAACTCAGCAAATGAGAGTCTGGACTTTGCGAGTAATTTTCGGCGGTTCATACTCACGTGGTCTACGTATGAGGGGCAACTCTTGGGGGACGGGTCATGTTCTGCATTACATCGAATACACAGAGACGAAACGAAAGAACATGTTCATTTGTCATGGATCTCAGCGTACTTGCCGCATCGTGCCTTAGTATCGCACATCTTGGCTAAGTGGCCGTACCGTTTACAGTTTGATCAAACTGTCCGGACGTATAGGCGGACCGGGATCAACGCTTAATTGATTTTGAGGTAGTCGGGAAGAGCGGTTCCCTCGAACGTTATGCGGAATGAGTGGCTTGGATCATAAACGATATCCTTCTTTGTGAGAGGCGACCAGTTGAACAACGGCCAGAATATTCACCGAGGGAGCATTTGGGTTTCGGAATTTGCCAACGCCATTTTCTAATATGTGTAGCACGCTCAACGAAGAGTCATCCATGACCCCGTCTATCTCTTCCTCCACACTCGGAATGTATACTCTGTACTCCTTGAAGAGCTTGTTTTTCACGATCGCATAAGCATCGTTACGATCTTGACGGAAGAATGCGATAAAGGAGGACTTGGCTGTGCCGGGGTATGCTCTGGCTCTCGGCGAGTTTTCTGGAAGAGTCAAATCAGGAGAGTCTTTGACATCAGAGTCCATGGCCGCAATGGCCGAGCGGCCACCTGATCTTTCACACTGTACAGACTCAATAGGAAGCAAACAATGGTACTTATCCTGATAAAAGGTCGTCCAACGGAGGAAACAATAGGCTCACAACACCACTATCGACGACTGATTTGCAAATACGACCGTTCTCGACAGAATCTAAACGTGGAATGAATTTTTATGTCTTGTATGTCCAAATATGTATATTTCAATTGATTTAACAAACTTTTTCAGGATACCTCAAATCATGATTTTGGTGAATTGCTACTATCGCTGAAAACGATCGAAAACGTGCTTAAGCGCGAAACCATAGAATTCTACACTTTAACAAATTACAACATTTCTTGCATTTCAGGATCAACCGAATGAAGATCATGTATAATAGATACGAATGTTTGTAGTATTTTTCATTTACATAAATATATACACCATTGTATAAATATTTCATGGGCATGAGAGGGACCATCAGGGCACCCGATTTACGCACTCTGGAAGAGGAGAGTGGGAATGCCAATTCCCCATTGCTAACAATCTTGTTGTTGGAAGGAGATTCTTTATATCCCTGTGAAAACGTATAAGTGACCTTCATACAATGGCATGATCAGTGGTTAGTAATGCTTGATCAAGTCTAACAGAGAGGAGAGCCCATTGCTGTCGGACTTCTCCGTCTGTTCCGTGCTACAATGGGTGGTAGTACATATCATAAATCACGCAATACGTTCAAGTTACAACATATCATTGTTGCAGAGTGAGATAATAACTGGTGTATCACTCGTCAAAGTTATCTTATGTTGTTAGGTACAAAATGTGGAAATTTGACGCTCTGAAGAAGTGTATTCGATGTTTACTGAGTAGGAATCAGATCGAAAATAAAACGAAAACACGCGGCGGAAGTCAGCTGACACTGCTGGCTGAACAGTGATTCCATTCCATCCAAAAGGCGGAAAAAGTCTAAAAATGTATAGCAATGTACAATGTTTAGCCATTGCATGGACTTCCGGGAGTTCCGGAACATCTGTAAAATTTGATAATTCAGGAATTTCATACCAAAAAAATAAAGTGGATCTTAGAATTTCGCAAAATTTGGTAAGTTGGTTCTTTTCGGAAAATATATTTTTTTATTTTGTCATTAGGGTGACCAATTTTGAGATAGGCTAATCAACAAAACTAAATTTTAGAAAATACATATTTTTCAAACCCTTATAACTTTTGATCCACAGGACCGATTTTCAATTTTTTATGATGAAAGATAATGAAAAATAATGAGATATAGTTTAAAAAAGAGCATGAATATAAAAAAAATATGATCTTATTCTTTAAATCAATTATAGACGTAACCAGTTTTTATTACATAGTTGACGACTACAATTTTCATGTAAATTTCAATTAAGAAAATTCACGTGATTTTACGTAAAGTCATTATAATTATTATAATGATTCATTCCCAATATGTTTATTCATCCTATAAGAAGGGTATATAGATTACTTGGAAAATCGTCTTTTAATCCGAGACCCGGAGGACCGAGTGTTATATACCATTCGACTCAGCTAGTCAAAAATCGTAAAATTGTAAAATCGTACAAATCGCATCACTCTAGAACGAAAGTGATGCGCAATTTCTCAGATATTCCATATCCCGAGGACCATGCAGTGGCCAGTCGAAATCATAACTGGGTTACTACAGTGAATTCGTTCTCACATTAAACCTAAATTTATCCACCAACTGTAAAGTCTGACCCTTTTAACAATTCCCTGGAAGTGCTAGGAATACGAACTCGGATGTGGTCATTGTGGTCCTTAAAACTTGATATAACCATTGATTGATATCACCACTTATTTTTGAGTTCTTAAGTTACTTAATGTGTCGCATGACCTACCTGTGTCTGACCGGACAATCAGCCTACTTGCCGTTGCCGCTGGATTATTTTCCTGGCGTTCAGCGAAGAAGCCTCTAAAAAACCAAAAGAAACGGCTCCTGTTTGCTCGATCTCACATAACCTGGAGTGGGCAGAAATGGTGATCGGTACTGTTCAGTGGTTAGTCGAAATTCAACATCATTGAAAACGACGGAACGTGGACGAAATCTACGCGAGCCGATCGGAAAACGCATGAATTTACGATACTGCCAGAAGACTGTGAAGCATGGCGGAGGAAATGTGTTTTTCTGCGAACGATCTGGATCCGATTCATGAAATTGATGGTATTATGGATCGTTCAAAGATGTTATGCTACCGTATGCAGAGTGGAATATGCCAATAAAACGAATATTTAAACAAAATAACGACCCCAAACACACTGTCAAAGTTGTCCAACAGTGAATTAAGGATAACAATGTAATAGTTAAGGACTGCCCAAAGCAGGATCAACTATTTGAACAAATCTAAAAAGCTTGGGCAGAGATCCCACAAAGCATTATTAATAACCTGATCCACTTCATGCCTCAACGCATGCCTGATCCACTTCATGCAAGGCTGAAATCAACAATAATGGATTCGCAACCAAATATTGAAAGCCAAGGACAATCTGGTGGCCATGAAGCAGCATAGGTATTTCGTTAGCAGCTTCGTGTAGAACTTCCAGGCACGCATATTGGCAACACTCTGTTGGCGTTCGTCCCGATTTACGAGGTTCTGCACCTCGTACGTTTCCAATCCAGATCGTTTCTTGGCCCTCTGGACGAAACTTTGCGAAACATCAAGTTTTTTGGCCAAGTCCCGCGTCGAAATGTTCGGATTCCGCTTTTGAATGAGCAATCAGCATTCCGTCGTTTTTCCTCCAGTTCAATCCGTTTCTGGACCCTTTGGAAGACCCTTAAGATGGTCGAATGATGCATTGTTATCAGTTTTTCCCAAGGCGGAATTGTCGTGTCCGGGTTTTGCATTTGGGTGAAAAAAATCCTTTCGCTAGTGGTTTGCTGATTTGCTTCCATCTCGACTGGAATTTTACTGACAACTGCACAACTGAGTGAATGTAAACAATACACTCTTGGAAGAAACTGACCAATTTCGGTCAGGTATGAGAAAAGTTATGCAAGTTTGAAAGTGTCGCAATAACTATCCACTCACCCTTTTACCCAATTATTTAAAAATTTCAAAGTGGTATAAGGAAGCAATTTCTAATTTTTCAAGCTACAATTCGAAATTTACATCCAGGCTTAGGACAATTGACAACGTCCTCCAAAACAAAGATCATTTGCTGAGGTGAAAAACATGACGCTCTGTGTTCAAACAACGAATTTTGACCCAGAATTCTACATTTTCGACCAAAGTGCACAAGAGTCGACTACCCAGGAATTCCAACCGCAAGAATCGAAATCTTTCTCGCTCGTCATTAAGCCATCAACCGGGCCGTGGCTTCGCAGATAACTCACTCACTTCGTCTTATCCACATTATTGTTTTCCTCCTGCCTCAAACAACAGAATTTCCTCCGTGACCTGCTGAAGGAAGCGAAGAAAATTAACGACGTATCAGAGGATAAACTAATCGAGTACACCGACACAATGGTAAGGCTATTCGGTTTTTGATTGAAAATTTTAATTTCTCAGCACAGGGTAGTATATTTCATTCTTCATTTCATTCATTGCAGCTCCGGGTGTTCGATGCCAACAAGGACGGCCGATTGCAGCTCTCCGAAATGGCCAAGTAAGTACCCAAACCACCCTGCTGCTAATTTGGTTTTTATGAGAAGTGGCAAAAATCACGATGGTGACAACGGTTGCAACGTGACGGAACCGTGGTTAGGCGCAATTTGACGTGTTATTAAATTTTATGTGCCCACATGGCACCCGGGATTGACATTCCCGTGGTTTCACTCCCGTAGCCGGATGAAGGGGATAGAAGAGGGCTGGGGCGCAATGAATTATGATAACTTTATTACGGCACTTTATCCTTCAGGTTGCGGAGGCTGCCGAGACAAATACGACGCAGGAGTTAGGGGAAATTGAGGAAGGGCGAGGGAAGAGGATTGATGACATTAAATTATCGTCCATTAGAATGATGGAATTAACTGGGATTTTAGAATAAAGTAACAGTCTCCTGACATTTGGGGAGTGTGATCATCCTCGAAGGTATACGAATTAATTAAAACTTTTGCAATTTGATCAATCAAGTTGATGATTGATGGTTTTGTATCGATGGATTCAGATTCAAATCGAATTCCAAAAGTCGAAAATTGGTCTCTTCTCGTTGTCACCATCATCGTCCGTTTTTTTTAGTGTCGTTGAAAATTTCAACCTGCCTATTTCCGTAAACTGAAACCAAACTTTCCCCCCAACAGATTGCTACCCGTGAAGGAAAACTTCCTCTGCCGACAAGTGTTTAAGGTAAGACCTACTTGCTATTTGCTCTGTTCTTGTTATCGTGATTGCTTATTCGTGTGTGTGTACATAACAACATGATGTTTGTGATTGACGGTGGAAACACATTCTCCTGTTCCACTCGACAAAGAGTGTTTGTTGTTTTCAACCAGCTTCGTTCTTCGCCATAAAAAATAATAAACGGAAAACGCTTCCATTAAAACTGTATAATTCCAGTTGATTACTTCCAATCAAACGGAAAATATTCCACTAACCGACTCCTGTTTTCAATTTAATTCAATTCATCCTACGGATGCCGGAAATGTTCCACCTCCGTGGGCACATCACTGAACATTGACCATTATTTCCATCGCCGGGATCAATTTACAGCCGCCATGAAAAAAAAGAACCATTGTCGGAGTTTAATCCGACAATAATCCCAACTCTCGAGGATGCAACCAACCAATAATCCACTTCGCAATTGCAACAAGAGCGATTCTCACGTGGCTGTTTGCGTGCCACTCAATTCCCCAATTGACTTTTCCGGATCATTGTCGATGTGGGTGAAGTTTGAGGACAGGATAGTAAATTGAATTTTCATTCGATAAAGGATCTGATTGGGGAAGTTTCAAACACGCTACTCTGAATTATATGTTCAAACCTGAGGTTTGTTCCCATTTGTTGATGGTGCATATTCTACTGAGGCTAACTATATGTACATGTCGACAAATATTTTTCATTAGGGCCTAACTGACAAACGTAAACAATGGTTTCTTCCGTAAATTTCTCTTGGCACAAAGGCTACCCATGTAAGCTTCCAGTTCTATCTTCCTCTTCGAAATGACTGTAATGGATTGATAAGGCGAGTTTTCAATGACGAGAAATTCGCGGAAAAAGCCGTTTGTCGGTTAAGCCCTTATGAAAAATCTTTGTCGTTGTATTAAGGACGTTTGATAGTCGTGATTGTTTTGTGGCATCGATTCGTAATGGAAGGTACAGTAGGCTGGGAGAAATGAGAAAGAATGGTGACAACATTGCATTTGGCATGGATTTGTTTGGTGCTGGAGGCAGGTATAGCAAATGTTATTTTGAATTGAGAAATCTTATACAATGTTTACAGAAATACCTACATTCGATAATCTCCTCAAGTTATGAAACGATGATTGAGATTTCTTCAAAATGTCATCGATTATTCCGTCATGATTGAACGCGACTTTGGAGATTTGGTAATCGCAATTAAGAAGCACGTTTATTGATATTGTTGTTACTTTTGACGCAAACCTTCTAAGGGCCTGTTCATAAACCGTAGACTCATTTTTAAAAATCTAAGACCCCCCCCCCCCTCACCCCCGTAAACTATTCTCCATACATTTTTTTTTGAAATTTTGTGTGGAGCGTAGACTTTGGTCAAAGACACCTCCCCCCCCCCCCCCCCCCCCCCCCCCCCCTCCCCACAGAAATGTCTACATGGTTTATGAATAGCCACTAATGCAATTTTCATTGTATCGATTACATACGATTGCTTTGATAATTTTAATTCAAATCCTATGAGACAAAAAAACGAAAGGGTGAGTGGTGTCAGTGACATAACTGCAAAGTTGCGGAAACTCAGGAAATTATCCGTACGGTTTTCATACCATCGGAACTATGAACCACAAAGCAAGGGTCCAAGACTCATTCCATACGAAATCGTATGAAATGATTTGATGCATTGGTCGAGTAAAACATGTCTTTTATACACTTTCATTTGACATCACTTATCACGCGTGTATAGTTTCGTGGGATTGTGGCTCGTCTCTGGATCCCGAGGTTCATGGTTCGAATCCCACTTGCAACTTTTTTTTCTGAACTTCTTTCCATTAGAGAATCGTATGAAATTTGCAACAATATCTTCTGGCAAATTTCCATACGATATTCCTATGAATTCCTCTCGATTCGTTCGCTCAGTGTAGGACTGCTTGGTGATGTGAACAAATTGATGTCATCGAATTAATAAATTTCTATTGGTTTATAATTGGTTCTCCACGAAAATTTATAGAAACTGCAGTTCGGGTCGAATTAACTGTTAATAATATTTTGTTTGTTGAATGTCCAACGTGCTTGTAAGTGTTAAATGGATCCTGTGTTTACATTTACATCGAACATAGAGCGAATTACAACGAATAACTTAACCTAACACCCAGTGGACCAGTATAGACATTTTCGTTTTGCGAAAAGCTCCATTGGCTGGAGCGGGAATCGAACCTTCACTTCATGGCAACCGCCAGTGTGGGTGGAGTAAAGATCAAGTGGGTCGTTGATTCAGGCGCCGGGGTAAACGTGTCGTTGCTGAGGTGCCGGGTCATCTTCGTGGTTGTTAAGAGGCGCCGAGTAAACGTGTCGTTGCTGAAGTGCTTGTCGTGAAGGACAAAGGAGTGAGTCTGCTGAGCCGCAATACAGCAACTCAATTGCAGATCCTCAAAATCAACACGAACGTATGGAAGGTGAGTGCGGAAAATAAAATTGGCAAGGTGGCGGGTTTTGAGGTTTCGCTTCAAATTGATGACACTGTTAAGCCAGTCCAACATACAAAGTGTCATGTTCCGATTCCGCTTCAGGAAAAGAGATTGACCTTCTGCTCGAACAGGATATTATTGAACCAGCTCCTAGAGATTCGCCATGGATATCTCGCCTAGTTGTCAGTCCAAAAGCTGGTGATTCATCGAATGTCCGACTGTGTGTGGACATGAGAGCCGCTAATAAAGTGATAGTCCCACAGCACTACCCACTACCGACCTTTGAGGACATTGTGCCCCATTTGCACAATTGCAAATGGTTTTCAAAAATTGATTGAACCAAAGCCTTCCATCAAGTAGTTCTGGCTAAAGAATCCAGGTTCATCACCACTTTTGCTACGCACCAGGGTTACTACCGTTATAAACGGTTGACCTTCGGAATGAATTGTGCTTCTGAAGTGTTTCAGAGCATCATCGAGCGTGTTTTGAAGGGAATAGAGGGCGTTCGAGTGTTCATCGACGATATCGTCCTGTTTGGCCGTACGAAACAACACCACGATGATACACTCCGAGAAGTAATGAACCGGTTGGAGGGGTACGGAATAACAGTCAACCCAAAGAAGTGTGAAATAGGAAAATCTGAGGTAGTGTTCATGGGACACATTCTTTCAGCGGACGGAATCAAACCAGCTTGGGACAAAGTTGACGCGATTAAAAGACTTCGAGAACCTACCACTGCCGAAGAAGTGCGAAGCTTTCTGGGGACTATCACATATCTTGGAAGGTTCATACCGGACCTGTCAACGTTGACGACTCCTCTTCGTGAGCTCCTGCGGAAAAATTCGAAGTTTCATTGGGGGATCCAGCAAAGGGAAGCGTTCCAGAAAATCAAGGATGTACTGGTGAATCCGAAGGCTCTAGGATACTATTCTCCACACGATCAGACGATTTTGATTGCCGATGCCAGTCCCACAGGCTTGGGAGGCGTACTTCTACAGGAGAAAGATGGTGTGAAAAGGGTTATCTGCTACATAAGTAAGGGGCTTTCCGATGCTGAGAAGTCGTAGGCGCAGAACGAGGAGGAGGCCTTAGCATTGGTGTGGGCTACGGAACGACGGCAGATCTACCTAAGAGGAATGGAGTTTTTGCTGTTGACAGACCATGAGCCGCTAAAAGTAATTTTTGGGCCTGGGCACGTTTCTTGTCCGCGGATTGAAAGGTGGGCCATGCGGTTGCAGTCTTTCCGTTTTAAAATCATTCACATACCAGGAAAAGTGAACATCGCGGACTCCCTTTCAAGGCTTCCCAGTTTCAAGCACTGCACTACTTACGACTGCGTTGGAGAAGCATCCATATTGGCTATTATGGAAAGTGCGAAGCCCACAGCCTTGACGATCGAAGAGGTGTCTAAGCATACAACGAACGACTCAACGCTTGCGGAAGTAAAGGAAGCTCTACACACAGGCCGTTGGAGTGATGCAGTTAAGAAGTTTATCCCGTTCAAAGACGAGTTGTACTGTTGCCATGAAGTGATGCTACGAGGAGAGCGGTTGATTATACCCACTAGCCTGCAGAAACGGGTGCTTCGTCTGGCTCATATCGGACATCCAGGAATTGAAAGGTCAAAGCAACGATTGCGGTCAAAAGTTTGGTGGCCATCAATGGATAGGGACGTGGAGAAAGCTGTGCGTAGCTGTTTGGACTGCCAGATCGTTGGGAAAGCAGCCCCTCCAGAGCCAATGGCAATCAGAGAATTGCCGCAAAAGCCATGGGAGGTTTTGCATCTGGACATGCTTGGACCTTTGCCTTCTGGAAACTCGCTGCTAGTGATCATCGATCCTTACAGCCGTTATAAAGTTATTGAAGTATTGCGGCAAACCACATCTTCTGATATCATTGCCAGATTGCGTCCCCTGTTCATGAGACTGGGAATTCCTTTCGTGTTGGCAACGGATAACGCAAGAAACTTTTCGAGCAAAGAAATGGAAGACTTTTGTGCAGAATTTGGAGTAACACTACGTCACACAACACCATACTGGGCGCAAGCCAATTGCGAAGTTGAACGCCAGAATCGTAGCATCCTCAAGATCTTGCGTATTGCGGAGCTTAACAAGTCAGATTGGAAGAGATACCTGGAGGAGTACAACTATGTGTATGCATTGACGCCTCATCCGGGAACGGGCTATTCTCCGACAGAAATCCTATTTGGGCGAAAGTTCCGTGATTGGATCCCACAGCTCTCTCAACCGGGTCAAAGTTTGGATGCAGAAGTGAGAGACAATGACAAAGTCTACAAATTCAACTCCAAAGTTCACTACGATGCAGCGAAAGGAGCAAGGGAGTCAAATTTGGGCATTGGTGACCGAGTCCTAATGAAGAACCTGAACCCTACTAATAAGTTGACAGCAGCTTTCCATTCGGAGCCAGCACGAGTTGTGCAGAAGCAAGGAAACTCTGTTCTTGTTGAAACACCTGCAGGACAAAGATACCGCCGAAACTCTTCTCACCTGAAGAAGTTGCAGTCTCGTGAATGTGCTGAAAATGATCATGCTGAGGATGAAGAGGAAGAAACCATGGAATGGAGTACTCCTTCAGAGCAGGAGCGGACATCACCAGGATCGGAAGGCCGTCTACAAATAGGTGAGGATTCGAGCACATCAGCGTTGCCGGAGCTGACTCCGGTGAAGACAAGACGACAGATTAAGAAGCCACTGCGATTCGAAGACTATGTTATGGATGTGAACCAGGATGCAGAGTAAAGGACCAACTTGCAGAAAGGGGAAAGTGTTATGTATAAGTTCCAATAAACGTGTAGGAGCACTGGGAGATCCCTCGAGAGGAAGGAAAACGGAAGCAAAGAGGAAGGGAGTGTATCGGACGAAGGAAAATAAATAAACGTGTTTTGATTAAATTCGGAGTTTAGATTATAAAATCTCGGTCTTAACAGAGAAAACTCGCTTCACTGCTGCAAAAGAATGCGGAATTAGTAAAAAGTTCGCAATGAACTTTTTTAGCAAGTGAAAAGCCAGCTTCCCATCAGACGTTTTCTTCAACAAGTTTCGAAGTCTTCTGATTCTTCACCTCGTTGTCTTTGCAGATGGTAATCGTCCTCAACTCACGAAAATCATTTTCAATGGCCTGTTCCTCACCGCTTTCAAAGAAGTTCGGATATTGTTCAATAATCGAGTTAAACTCTTTTAAAGGGCGCAGCTTCGCCGTTATATATTTCCGACTTCTTACGAAGATGCTTCTCGAAATCTGAAACCCCTAAATTCGTCAGGTGTTTTAGGTAATCATCTACACAAAAATTAGCAAGGAGCTCCATCAGCGAGACTTTAGCTGATTGCACATCTTCAGTAATTCCATATCTTTTGACTGGAAGATTCGATTCGCTTTGATGATAAGAGAAGAAGAAGAGAAATGGCTGCGTCATTAGGTCGTTAAGATGGCAACCATAAAACCGTTGTCTCAGTTTGATTAGAACGAGAAAAATAACATAAGCTCCGAAAACCGTTCCATATTCCATTTGAAAACTGACTCCAACGACAGCCATCTAGTGGCAGAAGGATGCAGAACTGTGTCATCTGGGATTTCTTGGATCGTTTGAGGCTGCAGGCCAAGTAACTGCAGATATATCGCATCATTTGTTCCAGGTACAAGTACATTTGATAATTATCAAATGAGAACAATCGCGTTTCAGCAGCTTCTTGGTGGATCGGTCAGAACCCATCATTACCGCCCACTAAACTTCTTTTTTTTGTAAAGGCTGTATTCGATGAAATTTGGACACACAAAATAGGTCACCAAAATTTTTTGTTGAGCCCGATTCTTTTCAAACTTTCTGGAAATAAAGTACTACTAAGTTTTGACATCATTGGTTTATTGAACCTCTTCTCCCAACCCAAATGCCCGCACCTTTGCCTTGACCCATTTCATCAAATTTTGGGCAATGATAGGACCGACTTGCTTACTTACTTTTAACCACACTTTCTTTAGTTCAAGTTCATTTTCTATCAGTTTTGGAGTTTTAACGAGCTTTGCCTTCATGATTGCCCAACATTTTTCTATTGGGCGAAGTTCCGGAGTGTTTGGAGGGTTGACGTTTTTTGGTACAAAAACTACACTATTATCTTTGTACCAGTCTAAGACGGGCCGGGCATAGTGGCAAGATGCCAAGTCCGGCCAAAACAGTGTCGGGCCATCGTGAGATCTCAAGAAGGGCAGAATTCGTTTTTGGAGGCATTCGTCCTTGTAGATTTGTCCGTTGACGGTCCCAGAAGTGATGAAGGGCTGACTCATTTTGCCACATCCGCAGATCGCTTGCCAGACAAGGATTTTTTTTGGCGAATTTCGACAGTTTCTTCTTCCGTACACTCTCCGGAACGGCCAACTTAGAGGTGGCGACGTAGTGTTCTTGTCCTGGCATTTGTTTGGTGTCAGCTTTAATGTAGGTCTTGTGAGCCACTCCCTGTACAGTTTTCTTGCACGAGTTTTGGCCATCGAACTCTGCTTATCGCTCCGGTTCGGTGCCTTCTGGACCTTGTACACATGTAATCCAGAACGTTTCATTGTTTTCTGCACAAAACAAACTGAAACTTTCGCCTTTTTCGCAACATCCCTGATCGAAATGTTGGGATAACGCTTAAATTGGCCTTCTCCGGATTTGATGTGCCACGTTTTTTGCCACTACCATTTTTCCGCTTGGTTGTCTTACGGTCCTTGAACGTTTTGATCACATGAAATTGAATGTGCGATTCCGAGCTGTTTTCCGATCCATCGATGAGAAGCGTTTGGGTTTTCGAAGTGAGTGCCCAAAATTTGTTGGCGCACTATTTCTTCATTCGAAGCCATCACTGAAATCACTCGACCGATTTTCACGAAACTCATTACACAATTGACACAACACAATAAAATACATTCAGTTAAAATTTCAATAATTTTTACCCACACGCTAAAAAGTTACGAACAATTGCCTGTGTCCAAATTTCTTCGAATACAGTCTTTACTATCAAGAACAATGTTATTTGAATGTTTTTTTGATTTTTGATTTACCAATTCGATGTTATCGAACATCAAAAATCAGTTTAACATTGAGGGTACCTTCTCAAATATGATAATATGTTGAATAAATTAAACGATCATTAGTTCAAAAATTAAAACAAGCTAAAGTCCTCAAGTCATTAGCTTATATGCCAAGCGCACAAGTCAACGATTAGAAATCCTTGTTTCAGATTGTTGCGTTCCAAGTTTATCGCCATTCGTCTCCTTATTCTCCCATGCTCATCAACAATCCATTCAGCAGAGTTAGCTTCTGTAGGATTTAATTCATTTCTGATGAACATTCGCCAACCATTCGAATCCAATGCTCACCACTCACCACACAACACACGTACGTCATTCGTCCGTTCGTTAGCTCGTAGTGGTTATCGCATAGAATAGCAAAATAATGGTCATAAAGCCCTTTATCCGGAATAGATATAGAATTGTATTCTCCCCCTCCATTAGCGATAATTTATTAGAGTCCTACACGTTTGCGACGTCGTTTGCTACGGCCATTCTGCTCGATAAATAGGCATTTGCCAAGGCCTACTGATTCCGTTTAACGGTGAGCTAAATATTTCGTAGTTGCTAGAACTATTTAAAGTCTCAAAATTTAAGCTTGACTTCTTTGAGCAATAGCTGGGAACAATATAATTAAAACACACCAACGATCGTCACACTGTTCCAGCCTTCGGCAATCGGTAGCCGGGAACAAAAGGCTAGTGCAAGCCACGACAAAGAACGTCATACCTCATGCTGCGATCGAAAAGCCATCAATTCACACGGATGGGGAAATGCCACCGCCGTCATCGTCGCTTGAACTTCCGGTAGCTCTCCACAGTCCCAGCTGATTGGAATGGGGATGCATTGTTTTTTACGCCATCGCTTCCTGCAATGGAGCGGAAGTTCGGCTGAAGGGCGGATTGTGCGCGAGAGTCACAAACAAAAGAACGGCTGTAAATTCTGCATTTCGCGTGTTGTGTCCAAACAAAAAAACGCCTTTGGATTGTTTCGGCCCGGCTGGCAGTGGAAAACAATTTCGCCGCTGTATGTAATCAATTTGCCTCGGAGACACAATTCTGTTTCATTTGTCGTCGGTTTTATTGTAGGTCAATTGCTGGGTGTGATTGAACATAATTGGCCCATCATTTTTCGGCCATTTCAACAGAGTGATTGTTATAGGTTTTGGTATTTTTAATCAAATCGAAATTGGAAAACGACACTCCTGTCTTCCTGTCTGCCGAGGAGATGGACACCCCCCGCGGGATAAACCGTATGGCGCCACTTAACAATTTTATCACTCCATTATTATCGCACCCAGCAAGCAGTCTTTCACTTCCGTTGATTGGTGAAAGGTTCTACCGGGAGCAGCTAATAGCAAACAAATTTTCCATCTTTGCCCCTCCCACCGCCTTTCGAGCAAATCGCTGTCCGTGGGAAATTCCTGACCAGAGCCTACCAGAGCCTGTCGGAGTCGCTTCGCTTGCCGCTTCCTGCTTCCGCTTCAAAGATAGCTATTATAACAAATGAGATTTTCATAGCTAGCTTCCGGTGGTGAGGAGTGGTAGGGGGAGGGATTGCTTATAATAAGTAAATGCCTTTATTGTGGAAAATTTGTTTGTTATAAACGAATTGCTTCGTGATGATTTAACAGCAGTCAGTGGGCCTTTGGAGATTGTTGGTCTTAAGGGCTGTTCTTTAAAGAAAGTGGACACCTGTTACTCAAGGGAAAATATTTATTTGCGAACAAATTCATAAGTTTTCAACATACACATACCGAATTCACGTGAGTTTGAATATTTACTTCTCATTTTTGAAGAACGCTCGGACCTAACTCTTGATACCTCCCATTAGATTCTGCACAACTTTCTCCGTAACTTTTCGTTGTGCTGCAGACCAAATTTTCTTGAAGCTGTCAACAGAGCTTGCTTCTCTTCCATCTTTCTTAAGATGCCGCTTAATTATTGCCCAGTATCTTTCGATAGGACGCAGTTCAGGACAGTTTGGGGGATTTTGGCGTTTTTCGACCAAATCGACTTTTTCCTTCTTGAGCATGTCCAACGTAGCAGAAGCGTAGTGAGCAGAGGCCTGATCCGGCCAAAACAATGGAGGATCCGTATGCCTTCGGTAGATGGATGGAAGCCGTTTATTGATGCATTCTTTTTTGTAATTTTCACCGTTGATTGTGCACGTTGTGAAATATTAGGAACTCTTCCAGCCACAGGAGCAAATGGCTTGCCACACCAAAACCGCTGGCCCAATTTTTTCGCTTCGGATGTTTCGCACGTCATCAGGCACATCTGTTTTTTGCTCAGCGCTGAAAAGTCGCGGCCCCGAAAGTGTACTGGTATCCAATTTGACATACGTTTCGTCGACCATCAAAATGCACCGGTTCGGCTTTTGGGGAAGAACTTCATACATGCTCCGTGACCATATTTTCAAAGAAGCTTTCTGTGAATCCACCCATTTGGGTGCTTTCTGCTTTTTGCGTCCAGATTTCGGTAAATATTCAAGAGAACACGTTTCTCCAAACTTCGTAACAATCTTGAACACTGCAGATCTAGTGCACTTCACGCTTTTTGCCAATTCTCGAAACGACAACCTTTCGGAAAACCATTTGTGCCAAAATAATCTGCGAGTTGATAAGCTGATCCGACCCATCGTTCGAAATTTCTCACTTTTTTTCGATTTTTCAGGTGTGTTGCCAAAGTAAACCATGTTTTTACACACTGGGCGAAAATTCCCAATTTTTCGTGAAGTTTTAACCCTAAACCATTGATAAACAGGTGTTCACTTTCTTAAATTAACAATCCTTAGCTTGGTTTATGAGTAGTATGTTGTGTTTAGTCGTGAAACATCTGTAAACATTGGTCATGATGGCATACGTTCTTCATAGTATTATCGGTTTACTTGGCTCTATGAAGATTCTTTTGTCTGAGTTGGGGATTTTTATTTACTATCGTACTGATTGGGCCGAAGGGTCTCAGATTCCATCCTTAGAGTTCGTCAGGTTCTAGCCATGCAAAAGAAGATATTGTTTGCTCACTAGCTCCACCTAGTGGATAAATTTCAAATGAAACTTGATCTTCAGAAGAACATCAAGTTCTTAAGATACATGCATTCAAAAAATAAGTTTACTAACTGATTCCACCTTGCAATTTGAAATCAACTTGACCTCAATCAGACAATCCTTTATCTTCAGAAGAACTTTGTCGAAAATGTTATCCTTCTAGCTCATTAAGGACATCTTTCTAGCTCATAAGGTTTGAGAATTTGAAATCACTTTCAGGTAATCCATAATCTTCACGAGAACTTTGTTGAATATTACCTTCAAGCTCATTTCATTACTGAGTTATAGAATATCGTTAACTGTTCACTAGCACCACATAATGTATAAATTCCTATTCAATCTTACCATTGTTAAATTACCCTTAATCAGGTAGTTCATAATCTTCGAAAGAACTTTGTCGAATATTCCATAGAGATACAGAAGATCGAATTTTTTTCACTAGCACCACCTGAGGGATGATTTCCTAAACAACTTACCATTATCTGGCAACGCTAAATTTTCAAAGGAATTTTCTTATTCCATCTTCTAGCTTTTCAGAATTTTTACATTAAGAAGTTCCAAAAAATGTTCACCCATTAGCACCATCTATTGGAAGAATTTGTAATCAAACCGGCCATTAAAAAGTAGTACTTGATTTTAAAATGCACATTCGCGAACATTGCATCCTTCTAGCTCATCAGGTTCTTACAATGCAAAAGTTCAAAATAAATATTTGCCCCCAAGCTCCACCTAGCGGATAAATGTCAAACCATACTCCCTTTGATCGTCAAAGGAAATTCTATCCTTCTTGAGGTTCATCAGGTTCTTGAGGTACAGAAATTCATAAAGAGAGTTTACTCACTAGCACTATCTAGTGATTGCATACGAAGTCGTTTTGGCCGATATCTTCAAAAGAACTTTGTCGAATATTTCATCCATCTAGCTCATAAGGGTCTTGAGATAAAGACGATCGAGAGTATGTTTTATAACTAGCACCACCTAGGCGATAGGTTCAAACTTATTAACGGCATCGGTGGCGTAGAGGTAAGCGAGGCTGCTTCACACCCCAATGGTCTGGTTTCAAATCCAGATGGTGCCGTTTGGTGGATTGTCTGTGACGAAATAATCTCTGATCGCGCAGATAAAGCCGTTGGTCCCGACCCATGTGTTGATGGGTTCGATATGTAGAGTCCACGTCGTATTCCTGGCGTGATGGATCAGCCTCAGACCGAGAGTCACGTAAATACGAAACAACAACAATAAACTGACCATTGAACTTCAAAATACTTTTTTGAACATTCCATTGATGGCAAAGCGTCGATTGCAATGCCTTGTTATCCTATCTTATGTCCATTAAGTTCCCAAACTGGAGCCAATTTCATTCCGGTCAGCAGATAAGTACGAAGGCCAAAGTTAATTTCTCCGTTTTACAAGTTGTCCGTATACACTTCCTTAACCTTTTGACAGCGCCAGCAAATAGCGGGTAAAACCCCCAGTATAAACTGCTTATCTGCTTATCACCAATATAGAAGACAGTTAACATGAAGCAATCGATCGGCTATTAGGCTTAGTGACGTTTAACGCACGCACACTACAGCGCCATTTAGATCAGAGGAGTGCAAGTAAGAAGGAAAATCATTTGGAGGAAAACAAACCATCATTCCTCTGCATGTGCCAGAAAGGGAAAGGTGATTAAACGTCAAAAAGCCTAATAAACAACAAAACTCAAGAGCTTATGCTTGATTCACCCGGCACCCTCCAGACGGGGACCGGGCGCACCACCCACCCGGTGGGTCTGGTTCAACAACCCCCCAGGATAGTCCAACCAAAAAACCCCCACCGGCCCCCCAGGAGCTACAATCTGGACTCTGTTGAGTTTCTTCAAAAATCCCACAAATATCCGAAAGCAGCCCAGTCAAAGCAAGTCACCCTGCTATAAGGGTAAAAGTCCAGGCCTTCACTAATCTGAGCGTCTGTTCTCCATGTCAGGGGCGGCTCAAAACGACGTCTGTTCTCCATGTTAGGGGCGGCCGATCATCATCCTCGTGCCAACGTGTGTCTCTAAACAGAGCTGTGCACGATGGTCCTCCTGCGAGACAGGGGATTGGTGCGGGCCCTACAAGCTAGCCGTAAAAAAATAATAGTAATTGAAGCACACGATGTAAATACCGACCGGAACAATCAGCATAGACCCAGGCAACGAAAAAAAACTAACGATTGGAAACTCGGAACATGGAACTGTAAGCCCCTCAATTTCTTGGGAAGTGCCCGCATTATTTCCGACTTACTGACGGTCTGCAAGTTCGACATTGCAGCGCTGCCGGAGGTTTGCTGGAAATAATTAACGGTACATACGTATAGGGATGGTTATAAACGCGAGCTTGGTACAGCTTTTATCGTGATGAGCGAAATGCAAAAGCGCGTGATTGATTGTTGGCCAATCGACAACAGAATGTGCAAGTTGAGAATAGAAGGCCCTTTCTACAATGTCAGCATAATCAACGAGCACAGCCTTCACCTAGGAAGTGCCGATGACGACAAGGACGCTTTTTACGCGCAGCTTGAACGGGAATACAACAGCTGCCTAAACCACGACGTCAAAATCTTCATCGAAGATCTCAATGCTCGGGTCGGCCAGGAGGAGGACTTCAGACCGGTTATAGGAAAGTTCGGTGCCCACCAGCTTACGACTGAAAACGGCTTCAGATTTCGCTGCCTCCAAGAACATGGCCATACGTAGTTCATTGGATAACGACGCCCGCCACGGTATAATCTGAAGCGACTGAAGCTACCCGAAGTCACAACTAATTACGCTCAAAGCCTTGAAGCAGCGTTGCCGGAAGAGAGAGAGCTAATCGAAGCCTCTTTTGAGGATTGCTGGAGTACCGTCAAAGCAGCCATCAATAACGCAGCGGAAGGCACCATAGGGTTTGTGGAAAGAAATCGACGGAACGATTGGTTCGCGGGCGTTGATGCTGCAGCAAGCAACACGTCAAAATGTGGAGCAATACAGACAGAAGCAAAGGCAGCCGGGATGAGAAGCGTCACCTGGAGGAGTTGGAGTGCGAAGAAATGGAGCAGTTGTAGCGTTATCAAGATACGCGTAAAGTCTACAAGAAGTTCAACGCATCCCGTAAAAGCTTCGTGCCGCGAGCCGAAATGTGTCAGGATAAAGATGGAGCTATCTTGACGGATGAACGCGAGGTGATTGAAAAGTGGAAGCAGCACTACGATGAACACCAGAATGGCGCAGAGGCGGAATACCAAGACAGCAGGAGGAATGGCTTCATCGGTATGGTTGACGAGGGTGACGTGCCAACCCCACCGATCAATGAAGTTAAGGATGTCATCAATTATTTATTTATTTACATGGCATAACGTCACAATACTATAACATAGCCCGATACACAATATCCCTCCATAATGCCCGATTCGTGGCTGCTCCTCTCCAATCCCTTGGGCACCTTGTACCCCCTAGGTCTTGCTCCACCTGGTCTGACCATCTTGCTCGTTGCGCCCCACGTCGTCTTGTACCAACCGGATTCCCGTCGAAAACCATTTTTGCAGGATAGTTGCCCGGCATTCCCGCAACATGTCCTGCCCGCCCCCCCCGCCCCCCACCCCAAGAGTCCCCCCCCACCGCCCCTCCCCACCCGTCCCCACACCCAAGAAAACACCCCGGGGGGAACTTATAAAAATGGGCCCGGATAAGTTGGCGACTTGTCTGCATCGACTGATAGTCAGGATCTGGGATACAGAACAGCTACCGGAGGAGTGGAAAAAGGGAGTTATATGTCCAATATACAAAAAGGGTAACAAGCTAGAATGTGAGAACTATCGAGCGATCACTATTCTCAACGCGGCCTACCAAGTGCTGTCCCACATTATTTTCCGACGTCTATCGCCGCTGGCAAGCAAATTTGTGCGAAGTTATCAAGCTGGTTTCGTAAACGGTCGATCGACAACTGACCAAGTTTTTACGTGGCGGCAGATTCTCCAAAAGTGTCGCGAATATCAAGTACACACCACATATTCATCGACTTTAAGGCCGCATATGATACTATTGATCGTGAAGAGCTATGGAAGATTATGAACGAGAAGGTTTTTCCCAGGAAACTGACCAGAATAATCAAGGCTTTGCGCTAGAAGGTGTAGTCTTTAACATGCGGGGTACGATTTTCAATAAATCCGGCCAGTTCATCTGCTTTGCTGACGACGTGGACATTGTCAGCAGAACGATCACCAAGCTGAAACGTGAAGCGGAAAATGTTGGATTGAAGGTGAATGCGTCGAAAACTAAGTATCTGTTGGCTGGAGGAACCGAGCGTGATAAAGCTCTCATAGGCAGAACTGTGACAATCGACGGAGATGAGTTCGAGGTGGTGGATCAGTTTGTGTAACTTGAATCATTGGTTATGTCGGATAAACACTGCAGCAGAGACGTATTATTACCGGAAGTTGTGCCTACTATGGATTCCACAAGCCCTTGAGGTCTAGTAAACTTCAACCCCGTACAAAGTGTACCATGTACAAAACGCTGATAAGACCGGTAATTCTCTACGGGCATGAGACGTGGACACTGCTCGAAGAAGACCTGCAAGCACTTGGAGTTTTCATACGACGCGTGCTTAGGACCATCTTTGGCAGTGTACGTGAAAACGACGAATGGAGGAGAAGCTCTATGGTGAACACAGTACCCAGAAAATCGCTAAAGCTGGAAGGGTACAATGGGCGGGTCATGTTGTAAGAATGTCGGACAACATCCCGAAAAAATGGTTTGTTTACCTCGAATCCAACCAGTACACAACGCAAAGGAGCGCAGTGAGCTAGGTGGTTAAACCAAGTGGAGCAAGACCTTGGAAATGTGGGACATTCGAGGAACTGGAGACAAGCAGCCCTCAACCGAGTTTTATGAAGAAATATCATGACGCAGGTGCGGTCCGCATAGGACATAGGACAAGCACAAGTAAGTAAGTAAGCTTCATCCAGAAGGGTCTGTATGGAAGTAAGCAAGCCGGATGTATGTTAAACCAGAAGATTGATGGTGTTCTGCAGCAGATGGGCTCCAGGTAGCCCGCCCATTTCCCGTGTCTGTACATTCGATGTGGCAGTCAAGGTTACACATACCTCGTTATTTGCGTGAACGACATCTTAATTGCGTGCCTCAAGCATTTCCCCGTTAGTGCCTAGGGCAGCATCAGGTACGTTATTGGCATCCAAGTGCAGCGTTATGGCAAGTCTTTCACACTTGACCAGAAGGCTTACATTTAGAAGTTGTTGCTGAGATTTGGAATGGATCAGATAAAGCCATCAAAGTACCCGATGGATCTCGGCCTAAAACAGAAGGTGGAGAAAGAACTATTAGTCAACAACCAACAATACGCCAGTTTAATTGAAAGTTTGTTGTACATATTTTGGGACGTTCAGTTAGTGCACCAACTCAAGCTGACTGGACGGAAGCCAAGCGTGTCTTACGCTACCTGATGTTTACAGTGGACCAGAAAGCCGAAGAGTTCGGTTCAGAAGTTTACGTGGACGCAGACTGGGCCAGCGATGCAGCAAATCGAAAGTCAAATTTCGGACACGTGTTCCTGCTCGGTGGAGGTCCAATATTCAGGGGATCGCGCAGAATTTGTGGTGCTCCCTGAGTGCTGCCAGGAACTCGCGTGGATTGAAGGCTAGAAGATTTCTTCGTTGAAGTCCGAAACCCAGTTCTGGATTATAAGGATAATCAATCATGCATCAAACAGTTGGAGTCAACAAACCGTTCGATGCATGTGTATACAAATTATCATTTTGTTCGCAAGCTATCCGATCAAATGGTAGGTGATATGCTTATCAAGCCGTTGGAACCTAAAAATCTAGCAAAATTTCGTGAAGCAGTAAGTGTTCAGCAATCGAGGAGGAGTATTGAAGTGTAGGCACTTGATGAATAAGAAGGCCGTGGTGTGTTATACTTCAACATGAAATAAATTTGATCAAATTTATTTCATGTTAAAGTATAACACACCGCTTGTCAACACATTCAATGAGTTATTTTTCAAACCCTTGAACAGAACAATTTCTATTATTAACCAATCAGACCAATGGCAGATACCTCATCGCAAGCTAGATTTTAGAAGAAAATAATAAGCTATCCTTCATCTGAAAATAAAACCCTCCCCGAAATAACTCCGAATCCATGTGGAAAATTTAAAATTTAAAATTGAAAACATGACCGTTTTTTTGGACATGAATGACGAAAGTCGGTCCTGAAACAAAAGAGAAATTTTTTAGATTTTATAGATTTTTTTATCATTTTTTGAATACCTAAAAGGTACATAAGGTTTTGTCCAGGTAGCTGGCACCCCTATCTTATTGCCTTTGTCTTGAAAAGAGCTAACATCGCGGTGGGCCCAGAATCATGGGCCCCACTGACAGCTGTTGAATTCAGCTAAAATTTGTAAACAAACCATACGAAGACGCATCCAAGTAATCGGTTGAAAAGCTTTTTTTTCTAGTTTGTCCATTTTTTCGCGTTTTCTAAACATTGGCGACAGTGTCGACACGTATAAAGTTGATTTTCCGAGTGCTCTCCATGTTTTGGTCACAATATTTTTACCATTGGCGTTGATATGCCGTAAGTATATGCAAAATTGTGATGTTTTCGAAGGGGCAAAATCGAACAATATGTGTAACAAGCTGATTTGAACATATTCCTTCCAGATTCTGAGGTTTATCTTCGGTCACAGTCGCTGCCGTGCATCCTAGGCATGTTCAACCAAGGTTTAACAGTATTGTTTCTGTTAGGAAATGCGCATTAAAATCTAAACCAGACATTCTCGAGGAAGATACGGGGGAGAACCTAGGCGTTTACGATAAAAGAGGATCTCTGGCAATGCCGATATGGATTGAAGATGTTCCGTTCGAGGTTCCGGGAAGATAATTTTGTTAACGCGATCCCTAAATAGATCCAAACGTTTATCGTGATTTAGGTGGTGCACATAATGTGTGATTTATTTGTTTATCAAGTGTTTGTATTAGTTACCCTCAAACAATATCAGTTTCGTCAATTTCTGCCTGTTTGTAGGCTTGAATAGGATCATTTGCTTACTGTACAACTTCATCCTGATATCAAAGTAAATGACAATGACTCGTTTAATTACAACCTTTTTATGATCGTTCGCAGATACTGAATGGTTCCGAAATTGTTCAAACAGATTTCCGGAATCGGTTTGTACGCGGATAAGTGAGTTGGCAACAATGAAATTGTAATATTTTCCATAATTTACATTTCGCTGGTCACCAACCAGAACCTGAAAGGGAAAAATCAGTTATAATTAATATATTTATGGTGTTAAAAGATGTAAAATTGCCCCATATTCACTGGACATTAATACACACAAATGATAGATGCGCTCCAACATTACAGTATACCTTACCTCAAATTCGTACTCTGTTGCCTTACAGATCGAAACTATAGATTGTGTATCTCTTTCGACAATTAGTGAGCAAGTTTGGCATTTCCGAACTATTAAAAATTTTCGAAGAACTTCCACAGCATGTACACTCATTGCTGCGTGTATGCCTGCATCTGCAATGAAATCGTCGTAGTCCATACGGCCGATATTTGGTTCTAGGTGATCTGGATTCAATTGCTTGTGCTCTTTGGAGTCATGAGATCCTTTCGTCGCGCTCAGTACAGTGATAGTTTCAATGTTATTAAAATTATCACGGTTACCAAAGGCTCCATTTTTTATTTCGTTATGCACAATCAAACGCTTGTAGCTGGCTTTAAATTGTATCGCGTTGGGATTATTGTTTGAGCCATTCTTTGATCGAATAGCCCCAAAAAAAATGGTCTAGATGGTCTTGGCTAAACCGGTACGTGAAAATTTGATCGAGCATTGCTGTTTCCTCGATATATATTCTATATATCGCTTTCAAACTTTCAAGAGCTACCAAAAAACCAGTTTTGCATTTCGATTGCAATCAATTGGAACCATCTGGAAGCTTGATAGTTCTTATATAATGATCAATGAAGTTGAACGCGTCATGATAAAGATCGAAATTTTCAGTGGACATAGGTTTTTTGAAATCTTGAGCTTTTAGGTCCATACTGTTCATGTCGTCAAACAGGTCGTTGAAAAGAGACAAATATTCCACGGTTGCTGTACAGTCTGCAAAATCCGGCTCAATAGCTTTTAATTTGTCCAGTGCCACAGCTACACTATTGCTCACAACTTGAACAGCCAAACGAACCTTCATCTTCGAATTTTCGAAGAAAACATGCCGATCACTAAGTTTTGGAGCCAATCTTAGACCGAGGGTGTTCTTTTTTTTAATAATCGTTTATTTGTACAGGCTCAATCGAATCAACTTTACAGAGCCAAATTTTCATATTTATATACATGATTTATCTTAAAACTAAAGTTAGGAGGATAGAGCCGATTACTCGCGGCCGTCTCGAGATTAATAGGAATCACAAATTACGGATGGGAAGGAGGGGTGGGAATTTAAAGTATGGTTTACATAACACATTAAATTTAAACGAGGGTGTTCTGATAATGGTTCAATTTCTCTATAAATTCCCACTTAACCGATCCATTTCCGGAAATCAAAACTTTTTGCGAATGTAGAGTGTTTCTAACTAGTTTAAGCATATGTACTGTATCCAACAATACATGCACATTGTGTTCTGATGAAGGATGCTGGAAAAAAGTTTTGAGTGCTCCCGAGCTTACATGAATGTTGCAGCCTAAGGCGTTTGCTGTCGCTATGTTGGTAGCAGTCCCATCAAACGTAAATGCGATGATTGTCACTCCACAATCATGAAGGCTTGTCAGCACGGTATTGATTATGTCTCTCTTCTCTTGTGCAGTTAGACCATTGACCAGGAAGTAAGCTATCGGTATCTACCAGGAATCTTGTATGCCTGTGACCATGACAACTAGTGCCTCTTTTGCAGCATGAGCCTGTTCGAGAGGTACTTTGTTGGTTCCTCGAATCGTATGAAGCTGAGCTATGCCTTCCAGTTTTTTCGTGTGCTCATTCCAGATCACTTGCTGTCGTATGGCCATTTCATCCATCATTAAACAGCCAAGTAAAGGTTTGCTTTTAGCTTTCATATCTGCAGATTTCAGTCTTAACATTTCCATGGTTTCTTTTGTTATCGTACCATCTGACTATTGTCCGGGGATGTGGTAGTGTATTATTGAACACACTACGAACATACAAGTAAGCTTTTGGTGAGTAGAAATGGAGGGTCGTGGCGAAAACTACGCAATACGTCACTGCAAACCTGTCCATTTGTACGTAATCTTAACTCTTCAAACAAGGCCTGGTTTGACGAGAAGCTCTAGAGAAATTAACGTGAAGCCTCCCATATCCAAGTATCTCCTACTCCCCCCATTTCTCAGCCCCCCCCTCCCCCTTTTTCTCCCCCCCCCCCCGCACCCCCCCGCCGCCCCATTTTTTTTATATTTCCCCCCTCAATTCTACAATCAAAAAATCACCAAAATTACTTTATTTCTTTAACAATATAAAAACATACACCCCCCTCCTCCCCTCACCCCCACCCCTTATCTCCCTCCGTCCAACCACCCCCACACCCCAATATATTTTTTTATCATTAATAAACATACAAACGACATACTTTATCAGCTTCCACCCCCCTGTAAACTTCCAAAAACTAAAGGTGTTGCAGTCAGAGCTGGTAAATCTCACGGCCATCATGTGACGATGAAAAAACAGGCCATCTCACTGTCACGAGACGAAATGAACTATCATAAGCGTTCTTGTCAATCTCACACCATCAAGCAGTCATGAGATTTTTTCTCATAGGATTTTGTTTCACAAATTTCTAATTAACTTAGCCAAGTAATAACATGTAATCGATAGAGTGGAAATTTTATTTGAAGTTTTGTGATGAAACTTACAATTATATCAATAAATGTGCTGGTAATAGCGATGACCAAAACACTATCACGTGCTGTAATGACGAAAAAATCGATGAGATTTAGAAGAAAATCTTCGTCATCGTTTTCTCGCCCGATGAGATTTTCAGACGTAATTCGGTAAAAATCGTTGGTCATTTTTCATTGAAAATGACATTTGCCAGCCCTGGTTTTTTTCACCACTTTTTTTTTTTTTATAATGGGAATATCTACACAGGGAAGGTCTTTAAAACAACCCCGCGGAGAAAAAAAACACACCGAGAGAAAAACAAAAATATTAATAACCTCTCCCAAAATAAATCAGCCCAACAAACCCCCCTTTTAAAACTCTAGAGAAAAAGAACGCCCAAAAAACCCCCCCGGTCCCCCTATTCTGGTAGTTGTATCCGTGAAAATCAGTGCTACATGTTGAAACAAAACATTTCACAGTTTTTTTTATGTGGCAAACCCAGACGAAGACAAAGAAATTTACAAAACCAAACAACCTTTAAAAATTGAATTAGTTCAAATCGTTTAAAACAGTTAAACTGCTTGGAACGCGATGATATTAAAACGATCAAAACAAACATTTGTGACATTTGTGATGTTTGAGATGTTGGCTTCGAAAACATGGCGGCACGTCAGCTACCTGGTTTTGTCAACTTGAGCGGCCATTTTATCCCACCGTCTCTTCATCTTTGCTGCATCCCTAATCACTTTTCCAGTCTTTTTCAGCTTCCACTTGACAATTGCCAAATATTTCTCAACTGGTCGAAATTGAGGGCAGTTGAGGTTCTCTTCGATGCAATTCACCCCGTTTTCACGGTACCATTGAAATTTCTCTCGACTTTAGTGGCAAAAACTATCCAAATCTGGCCAGAACATTACCGAGCTTTGAGTTCATAAACTCATTTGTAACGAAAACATGAGTTTTTTGTCCGGAGCTGCAAATCGCTTGTCAAATTAGAAATTTTCTAGCAAACTTTTAGGAGTTTTTATGTGTTGGGTACATCATCATAAGACTTTTGCTTGGGAAGCTGCCCAAAGTCCACTTTTAAATACGTTTCATCGCCAATACATATGCAAGAATGTGTCCATAAGTATGTGACATAGTTTCCCGCCCATGTCTGAAAAAAACTGCATATGGTAGATTTAACCAAAATCACCAATTTCAACGTTGGTGTCCCGAATAAATTTTCTTCGTCTAACTGTCATCATTCTTCTTCCAACTGTCACAAAATTTTTAAATCTTATTGAATTGTAACAAAACTTGTATCACTATAAGAGCTAAGCTTCCAAAACAGTCTGCTATCAAAACATCCGGAAACCAATCACTAAGAGCGCCGTGAAAAAAATACGCAGTGCGTTCAGATTTTATGTGAATTGAGCTTTAATTCAGGCAACGATTTGTGCTGCTGGAAATAAATTCAAAAGGTTAAACCACAGCATGTCCTAATATCTAACAACTGCACTTAATTGGCAAACCAATACAATCTTTCGCCACGTTTATCCTTTACGAACGAAGCTCTTTGGCTGAGCCAGGAACACCATCTTTTTTCCCATCTTTTTGCACTCCAGCTATTCCAGATTCGTCCTACGATCAAATCCACACAAAAAAAATCTCTCATATTATTTTCCACTTTCCGCCATTTTCCGGCTATCCTTGAAGCACTCAACAAAAAAAAACAACTGTATCTCTACAGCACAAACTTGCTTCACTCCCACGAGTCATGACGACAAGCCATGGGAGATTCTTTGCGGCATCCTAGCTTTTACTCGCTTCTACAACTACGACATACACATCGCACCACTTTGCTGATACTTAACAAGTTCCGCAGCAACCAACAGCATCCGCAGCTCCTTCCGGCTTCCGACACCCACCACCTTCCTCGGAGGATGCAACCATTCTCTCTTACCCACCCATTCTCACTTGCCTTCACAGCTTCCATTTCTCACAATGCTTCTTGATGTGCCAGACCAGACTATCCCTATCTGTCACTTTCAAAAGTTTCTTTTGAAGTGTGTCTGTGTGTGTGTGGGTTTTATCTTTGTGATCTCTTCCTCTACTTTCTACTTTCACCGTGTTCCACTAGTCAGTTGAACTACTTTTTGATTAAACTCTTCTGAGGATTTCTTCTATTACATCTTCTGAATGCAACTTGTTTGTAAGTGTGAGCGTGAGTGTGTCAGTGTGTCAGTGAATCAACACCTTCTGAGTGGCGTGTGTAAGTGTTCTTGTAGTGTGTTAACTGAAAAAAAAAATAAACCAATGTTCCTAAAACAGGAACCCCTTTTAATTAACAACCGACATAAGAGTTTAAATAACAGTTGTACAATATTTTAATACAGAACTAAACAAAGCCATAAAAATTCTAAATCTATGATTTTTCCTGTACAAATTTTCTCGAATGCACTTCCCAACTCACGATTTGCTACAACTCGCCACTTGAATGGTCCTCACGCTGGTCGCCATGCATCCGAGCAATGAATAAACGCAAAAACAAAAAAAAAAAAAAAATATAAATCAAAATACACCACAAAACCACCATCCATCTGCACCTGTGAAAATGCACACTAAATCCACACCACACCACCCACACAGGAAGGCAGAATAGACGAAGAAGTGAGTATCAACAGGCGGGGGCTGGAAGAGAAGGGGAGAATCGCGCGGTGGCGAACATGCAAATTCGCGTTCAGTTTTCGTTTTTTTTCTTCTTCTTATTTTTTTCCTTATTCCATTGTGTTGATCTTTGCATTGTTCTCTTGTAGGTACTTCTACCTTCTACTTGCGTATAGATTCCGTGTTCTGTTCATCGTTGCAACATAGTTTCGTGGCAAAAGCGAAAAAAGCTGTTTCCATTTTGCAATTTACATTTTTCGCGCTTCTCTTGAGCGCGTAATTCGGATTTATACTTTCTTTTTATTTTTCACCCTCGTCGCGAGGAGCGGTGCTACCGTGGATGTTATTTGTTTTTAAAGTAGCATTTTCCATTTTCGCTTCGGTTTGGCGGTTACGTTTCAAGTTTTGGTTTTAATCAGTAGGTAACGCATTGTTAGTTTCGAGCGCTGTTGGTTCAACTTCGATTTTGTTCCTCCACACATGTTATCACAAATGTCCACTCACACACAACACTCATTAACAAGGCCAATAATCCCCGGAAAGCTAAATTAAATTCAATGCGTTAAATTGATGTCGATGGAAGTTCGATTAGTCTATGTAGTTGTGTAGTTGAATGAGCAGTAGTGCATGCCGTCGATGTTCATTAGATTATGCCCACTTGGTTAGCTTTATTCACACGTAGTTGATACAGTTGTTGGCAGGTACTTGACAGTCATTATAGTTATGTAATCAAATCGATGACAATGGGGAATATTGATTGGAAATGGAGTGCAGTTTTGAAGTGATTCAATCGGTATGTTTATTTGGACTCAAAGTAAGTATGTTCTGTGCAACTTCAAAACCAGTTTAAATAGAGAAGGAATAGTTACTAAAACTCAGAGACCTAATACAACTCCACACAAAATATACTCTCGAAATCTACAGTGTAATGCAAATCGTACAGTTTCTTCAGCAAGAGTGTTTAAATGTAAAATTTATAGAAAGAAAGATAGTTTCGACTAAAGGAAACGCACCGGCATTGGTCATGTTTTGATGACATTTCACGTTTTTTATCCCAATGAAAGGGATAACAAACTTATCCCTCGCACAATGCACGAAGGTTGTCATTTCTCGACTAGTTCATGATAAGAGCCCAAAAAACAAATTGCAATAAATAAATAAATAAATTGAGGATCCAATGAAAACAACCCAGATGAAGAAGCGGATTCTTCTCATGAAATCGGGGCAAGAGGGTTTTGGATGTTTTGGAGAGAGAGATGGGGGATCTTGTGTGGAGTTTGTGCTACAGAAACCAGGAGGATTTGTATTTTCCTTTGTTCAGCTACTTTCCGTGGTTGGATGCGCCATTGCTTGCGTGAAGCACCTGTCGGAAAACTGAAACCATTTTAACAAGAAAATGAGAAGAAAGATTAGTAATTTCAATCTAATTCCAACTACCTTTATTGCTTATCTTGACAGATACGCGTATTTCGTCTACAATGTGCAGACTTCTTCAATGGTGTGTACTAATACTCGAGAATTCGTACACGACACTGAAAAATTCTGTACATTGTAGACAAAATACGCGTATCTGTCAAGATAAGCAATAAAGGTGGTTGGAATTAGATTGAAATTACTAATCTTTCTTCTCATTTTCTAGTTACAGGTATTCCACTAAAAGCTCACAATCACCAGGATTCACCAAAACCATTTTGTCAACTTTAGAATTTACGGAACTTATGGGCACAGGAATTATTTACCATGCTCAAATCGTTTTATCGCCAGTGACCTTGTTTGGAATGCACCACATTCATATTTTTGGTTAGGGTTTAAAAAAAAAAAATTTCCCCCCCCCCCCAAAAAGGCCTTGTCACAGAAAAAAAAACTGAGCTGAGGATGGACGAATCCATGTTGAAAAAAGAAGAAGACATCGAGTGGTGATAAATCTGACAGCTCCCATGCCAAAGTATAGGACGAAACTTTTAGAATGCTTCTAGAAAATTCAAATGAAATTCTAATTAAAAGCGATTTATTGTATGATGTAAGAAAAATCCAAAACTACTCAATAAAGACATTTTCAGCCAAATAAAAATAAAATTAAAATAATGCCCCTATTGTGCAGTTTTGGATTTTTCTTACATCATACAACAAACCGCTTTTAATTAAAATTTCATTTGAATTTTTTAGAAGCATTTTAAAATTTTCGTCCTATACTTTAACATGGGAGCTGTCAGATTTATCACCACTCGGTGTCTTCTTCTTTTTTCAAGTTGGATTCCTCTATTGAGCCCGGTCAAGTAACTATTTTCACGCTCATTCGGATTTGCCCAATATTGACAAAAGGTAACCCAAAATCATAAAAATTGGAACCACTCAAAATTGGGTTACCGGGTCTAAACCCAAATTTAGGTTAACCCACGATTTATTTGATTTTGGTTTAGTTCAACCCATTATTATAAAACGTAGTTTTTATGGAAATTAAATGAAAAAAATACCCCAGGCTGCTATATTTAGGCTTTTTTTTTTTTTTTTTTTGAAAAAAAGTTTGTTAACTTTGTAGTTTCAATATTTTATTTAAGTATGGTTATACATGCTCAATAAAGGCCACCTATGATAAAAAATGGATTAAAAATCGAATTACTGGAAGTATTTATTACCTACCTATACTGCCGTGAAACACATATCAGTCCAATATGAAAAGGAAATCAAGCAAAGATGGGACTGATATGCGTTTCACGGCAGTATATCGGGCCGGAGTTGGAAAATCACGTTCATCCTCTCATTCATTCATAAATTCTTTAATAAATATTCACATGCACACATACCACATACATATATACATACAGCGAGCAAGTTGACCAGATAACGCAAACAATCCTACAGTTCATAAAATAAACAAACGAGAGAAAAAAATTACCCAGGTAGGGAAACAAAATCCAAGATTTTTTCGTGTACGCCACTATTGGGAAGAAAATACCGCACCATGACCGGGAACAGTTTGATGTCCTTTTTGTTCGATACACCCACACTTATGGTAACATTGCTCACTTTTCTCAAGTCTTCTACCAGCTCTTCGACAGCATACGGTGATAAAACATTCGTCACTATTGCCTCAGATTTGGTACGCGCCGAGGAGAACTTTGGATCATAGAGTTTTTTTTTATCATTTTCGATAAACAATCATTTGAGCGGAAGCTTTGTGCATGTCGCACACAATGATTAGCAAAAAGTGCCCCACTTGCTGCAACTTTGTAACATTCACTTTCATCACGTTTCACCATAAATGAACTGATGTTTCCAGAAGACGCCAATGCACGTTGTGCCTCCGTATGCCTCTGGCTCCGAATATGTTGGCTGATATCACTCCTTCCACCATGAGCCACCGAAAAACCATCACATAACTTGCTATTACTGCGATCTAGTTTTATAAACTTGAATTCCTTTTGGAGTTCGACGTTAAACTTGCAAATCCGTCGCTTCGACATTTTTTCGATTATAAACAGCCGAGTTCGGCTTTGCCCTTGCAAGCGGTCAAGCTTCTACTGCTAAAGAGATGTTTCACAAATACCTACTTACGAGTTATTCGTTTGCTGTTCACAAACACAGACACTGCCGCCAGTCCGTTAAATCATGCATGCTTTATGTACGAAAGAAAAAGACGAAAGATGTTTGTTTTAGTGTTTCTCTCGCTCACGCACTGTTAACAGTTTGTCTTTTAGCGATGTGTCAATTGACAAGCCGTCAATTGGCAGACTATATCTCTGGCTATCTCGTTTGCTTCGAAAACACTGATCAAAAAAATGAAATTAAAAGCAGATGCTCAACTGTTAAACTTTATGCAAAGATGAATGCAATATTTTTTTTTTTTTTTTTTGGCATACCCGAAATACGGTACAAATTGATAAAATGACGGGACAGTAAAAAATGGTTGAAAAAAACGGTACTGTCCCGTTCAAAACGGTATGTTTGGTCAGCCAATCCCTGCATGGCACCCGCCAGTGAAATCAACGAAGGGTAGCTCTCCTCCAGCAGTTGATCCTCGACAACACTCATCTCGGTGTTCTCGGGTTCTGGAACCCGGTGCTGGAGCGCATTGGTCACGCATTCCGGGAATTCCTAGGCCGTCAGTCCGATCAGATCGAATTTTTTTTTTTTTGGATAGTTATTAGAAAATTGAACAAAAATTAAAATTGATACCTTTCAATTTGCGGTACGTTTCCGAATCCACTGCCGCTGCAATCTGCTCCATTAGCTGAATGATCATTTTAAGATTTGAATTTATTATCACCTCACTTTGGAAAAATGGTGACTGACGCTGCCGAGTATTCATTAAAGTCTAACAGTTTAATTAAGCATTGAACCAGATTTATGAAGAACCGAGCAAAATCTACCCACTTTCATAAATCGCCTTACCCATGCTTTGACGTTTCAGCCTGTTTTATGAAAATGGGTACAAGTTACTCAATTTTGGGTAAATCCGAATGAACGTGTTCATTTGAGTTGCCAACCAGAGATGCCATATTTACAGACATGTCTGTAAACTTGCAGACTTTTCATTTTTGATGCAGACTTTATAAACGATGCAGACATTTAACAGACATTTTATTTTTGTTGCAGACTTTTACAGACATTTGGAATATTTTTTAAATTTCAAATGAAGGTATTCTCTGAAATTGGGTTTTAAAACTCATACGGATCTGAACAGTATAGTAGATACGGTAAGAAGCTTTGTTGAAATATTTTAAAATAGCGTAAGTATAGTTTATTTTTAAAGTAGTAATCCTTGAGGAAACCAAAGCGGTGGGCCACATGGAGACACAATGGACCCGAAGATAAGCAGCGTATAGGCCCTTTCCGAGGGTAACATGGAGTCCCTACTTATGGTAGATGGGGATGGGGTTTATAAATGCAAATTTCTCATCCATTCATCTACCACATTCAACCAAGAAGCAATCAACTCTATCTATCAACTAAATCTTAGAAACAAGCTTTAAAAAATGTATACCTCCGCATCCAAATACGATTAAACTCACTAATAAGGTACAGTTAGATAAGTCCGAAGTGGGTGGGCTCAAAAAAAATCTTATTTCTTATACTAGGCTGAAATACTGCGTAAAATACATCATACATAAAATAACACTCTATACTCCATTAAATACACGTACACGATATAACAAAAATATTTCAACAAAGATATATAATGCACTTTTTTAAGTGGAAAGCCCATATGGCATAAGGTCATTTAGCATAAGGTCGTTTGGCATAAAGTCGTTTAGCATAAAGTTATTTGGCATAACAATAACTTGAGCTAAGTGGTCAGTTGGCATAATGCCGTTTGGTATAATAACCACTCAGCATAACACTCTTGCAATACAACAGAATCCAAGTGGTCATTTGGCATAGTGATCATTCGGCATAATATCATTGGCATAGGATTTTATCCAAAGTAATATTCCCTTGGAAAATAATTCCAAATGGACTCGGTCAATTGCTTTAAAATTGATCTAATTTTCTAGTATTTATGCCAAACTGTAATTATGCCAAATGTTTCTCCAAATAATCTTTCTCAAACTGTTCGCTAATCAATGCCAAATGTCCATTATGCCAACAGACTTTTATGCCACATCAATTTTGAATGTCCAAGTTATGTCAACTGCCAACTGTACCTGAAGCAGCTTTCATTTTCCGATATTTATACTAAATGGTTTTTATGCCAAATGACCATAATATTTTCAATTTTTTCTTTGTTCTATGCCAAAGAGTCATTATACCAAACGGCCTTCATGCCAAATGACCATTGATTTTCCAACATCTTATGCCAAATGACTTTATGCTAAAAGACTTTATGCCAAATGACCTAATGCCGGGTAGCCCCGTTTTTTAATACCGATCGATAAATCGAAGATACGCATGTTGACAGCCTCTCAACTTAAAATTCAAAAAAAATCTTTTCATCCAAACATTTTATTTCATAACAAGATTATTTGTAGTGGTTTTTTATTAAAGAAGTAAAAATTTTGAATTTAACTTTTTTATTTATGTTACGGAAAATTGACTCTGTAATTCATTGTAATTCAATGGTTATTTTTGGAAAAGAAGAAAAATTAGTGGTGGGTTATATCAGAGATATAACCGCAAGGTTCATGTAGGACCGCGTTGGTTTATAGTAATAATTTATACGAATTATTACACATATGGTTGGTTACAATATTAATAAAATAGTTCTATAATTTTGCTTTGGACCCGTCCTTTGTTATGAATTTTTCCTACTGCACTTTCGTGATCCTCAACTTTCTAGGCCATGCTATTCAATGCTAGTATATAGCACGCGAGACGAACCGAAATGATTTCATAAGGAACGAATGGCCAGTTTTCAGTTGCCCAAAATTTTATCATTGCGTCGGGTAGACAAGGAAACTGGTAACTGTCCAATTAGTCGGTCTTTCAAGACTCTGTCTCCCATTCCGAGTAACACATCTTCATGATTTTATGTTGAGTAAGCTTTTTTACATCCAAATCTGGTCATATAGAAGTATTTTCAACCGTTATAAAACTTGTGTGTTGCTGGGGATACCACAACCGGGCGTACTGTGGCGGGTGGACAAAGCCCTGTCCGAACCACCAGCTGAGAGATCGTGTCGAAAACTGAAATCATTTCGGTTAATCTCGTGTGCTATATATATACTAGCGTTGATAGCATAGCCCTGAATGAAGAGGGGGCACGAAAATTCAATACAAAGCAAAATTCTAAAGAGGGGACGAGCCTCTGTTATAAAATCAGACACCGGCACCAAAGCAAAATAATATTGCAGGTGAGGGGTGTGGCTATTTCTGTATTCAAAAATGAATGAAACTAAATGATATAAAAAGAAGAAGACAATTTGAACCATTTGTTACCCGTTTTTGAGGACCTGGATACACATATTTTTAACCTGTTAATACGGAGATTTGTATGGGAGCAAAAGTAGGTAATTTTCAATTAAAAATGATCTTCTTATACTAACAGCATTTAGTTGTAATTTCAATCCAAACATTTTGTAGGTTTTTCTGATCAAATGGCAAATCAAAATAATGAATGAAGTCATTATGTTCAGTTGAACGAGAGTTATTAGTGTTCAAAAAACTTTCACTTTTGCGTAACGCTCTCATTTATCAAAATTTTAAAAAGACACCCGGTATAGAAAAGTAAAACGTAGTCCTACGTTAAAAAGTTTGTTGAATTTATCAAATGAAAACTTAATTTTGATTTTAAAATACAAAACTGGAAAAAACGTTATAAGGAAAAAAAAAACTATATGTTATCTATGCGAATACTTCTAGCTTAAATGTCACTTTAAAATTATGCAACAATAGCGTCAAATTGCATACGATCCAAGAAATAGATGCAGAAATGCTTGCATAATTACACATACAGCGAAAATGACACAACACTCTTATTGCGACTTTTTGTTGAAAGATATCTAATTTGGGCAAAAAAAAATTTTACAGACTTTTTAAACATTCCCAGACATATCAACATTTTATCGCAGACATTTGAAAAAAATATCTGGCATCCCTGTTGCCAACACAACGAACAGCCTTTGGAATGGCAATAATTGTCGCAAGCTTTTATTTACTAAAGAGAATCTCAAAAAGTTTTGTTAACAAAGGCTGATATATTTGCTTTTAAATCCAACACCGAACAAAAGAAGCAGCTTATTAATATCAAACCATGCTGTTTTCAAAATTATTCAAAAGTTTTGCTTCTAATGTGTAATCCTATTCAAATGGTATTCAAATTGTGCTAACTTTTGAGCATCGCGAAAAATCCGTTCCGCTACACTACTATCGCCGAAACAATGCTGACAACGTTTAGGATATCTTTTGACCTGAATCTCTTGGTGATGCTGCTGCTGCTGCTGCTACTGCGGCTATTGCGCTGCTAAAAAGATGCAGTCATGACAGAAACATGATATTCGATAGAAGGTATTTGCTTTGTCATGTACTGCTACACTGTCATACACATGCTTCCTAAATGCTGCTGCAGAATGTCCTGATCATCTCATTGTTTCGAACGATACGCCTTCCACACGTCGGCTGGGGCCAAACCAGAGGCACGTTCTCTCATGAATATATGTATGAATTTCAACGCTTATCCCCCTTGAGTCGAGCAGCTTTCAGTGAGATTTCCCCGAGCCGATACACACCATCCGCATCAGCTTAAAGTGAAGATGAGCTTTTCTGAAGTAATTGGCTTCCGTCGTTTGATCCTATGATGCGCCGCTTATCGCACGGAAAATGGACTGATGAAGAACGTTGATGGGTGTTCTTTCAGATTTATGTAATAAAGTTCGGTAATCAATTACGAAGTTCGCACCAAATCAACGAAGCCACTCGTCGGGTTGTTATCGGTGGTTAACCGCAGAATGTTCATCCTTTCTATCTATTTGCCTACGAGAAGGACCGCAGATTAAATGAATATTCAATATGTCCCGGACCCGGGTATGTGGAGCCCAACAAATGAAACGAAGTAGATTTCCCACGTGATAGTGGTTCGGGCCGGCGAATGTATGGAGTGGCATATCAATTCAATTTGTCGAGGGGTCGCTTTTTGTACCCCGGTTAATATAGGGGGCGTCTGGCTGAGTTATGGCAGTGATAACCAGAGATATGGCGTGGGACAAAATTGAATATGTACACTCATTCTCGCAAAGTGAAGTGATTAGAATTTGAATGTTATTATAGGGCTTGTTATTTGGGTTGAAAAATTTGTTCTTTCATGATTTTGTTGGGAGGGTCTGTTTGAATTGAAGTGTGTTGAAAGTTATCGTTATTTTAATGTAGATTAGATGGAATATCTGGTGCTCTAGAAGTTTGACGGTGACATAATTAATGCGAGAAAAGATCTTTTCGGAAATCAACCGGCGTTACTCTTGCATGGGTTGAGTTGCCCAGGCTGCTAACTGGAGCTTTTTTCATGGCTTACTAATCCTGCTCTCTTCAAGTGAATAATTACTAATGTCTAAATTTCTATAAATTTCCGCATCGCATACTGGGATCGATTCGGATTCAATGTGATGATTAATTGTACCTCTTCAGCCAAAGGAGCAATGGACTGTAATTTGTCTATTCTCGACAACTTAGTCAAAACGACGTAACTGATTATGTAAAGAAAAAGGGGACGAAAGATTCAAGCGTTAAATTCTTGAAACTCTTCGCACTTTCACGCAAACTAGGACAACCAACACAAGCAATAACATTGCCCAAACATGATGATGATGCTTCCGTGAGCGTGCTGAGAGTTTTGAGAAATTTATGTTTGAATGGCCTAGTAACAGAGAGTAACAATATCGTAATAGTCTTAGATTTACAATGAATAAAATCACTTCCACTGCAACACTTCACTTAAAGCTTTAAAGCGTCAAATTGCATCACGGAAAAACGCTGTAGAAAATCGCCCATTGGGTATTTTCCCTTAAAAATTTAGGTAGAAGTAGCTGTGAATTTTTTTTTGGGTTATATTTTTATCACTGTCAGTTTTTCGAATAAATGGCGTCACCCGAAAAGCAACTGATTTTGCGCAAGCACCTGGAAAATCCTCGTGGAATTATGAACGTCTCTTTAAACTGTACGTCTGCTGTAGACGTTTTAGTTCATTCGAGAAGGACGATCCCGGAAAATCCTCAGCTCTCTCATTGGGACATCGGAAAACAACTAGGAATCGTGCAGTCAACGGTGAGTCGTGTGATTAAAGTTTACTACGAAACTCTGAGCATCGAACGCAAAAAGAAATGCAGTCAGAATGGATGTTCTATTAGTGATCAGGATCACAAGCGTGTCGTGAAAGCGTTTGAGCGGAATCCCAATGCTTCGGTCAGGGATGTGGCCAATACACCTACCCCAAAAACATTCCACATAGGCGTAGCCAGGATTTCAAATAGGGGGGGGGGGGGCAAGTTTTTTTTTTAGAGAGAGAGAGAGAGAGAGAGAGAGAGAGAGAGAGAGAGAGAGAGAGAGAGAGAGAGAGAGAGAGAATTACATCGTCTCCAACCAGTGGTTGCACATACTGAACAATTAACATTAACGGACACTTAACGGACAATACAACGCCCGGTGGACCGGTAGAGTAGGGTCATTTTCATGTTCCGACAGATGGAGCGGGAATGGAGCCCCATTTATGTGACATTACGCCTGAATGCGGGTGGATTATCTTATCTACTCTCACCCAAAGTATTTGACAATACCCGTCCGATTCTTGCAACAAGATTAAACAATTCTAGGCTTGTTCTGGAATAAAAAAAAACGATTTTAAAAACTTTCGATTTTTCCCATGTTTTTAAATCAAACCACATTGAATGCCAAACATTTAACGGGTCATGTTAGATTTTTGTATAGAATAACCACCGAATTTGTTTGCAGTTTGTACTGAAAATGTACTTTTCATCCGCGACCCTCTCACCCAAAGCAACACAGAAGAAACACCGTTTTTTACTCACCATGCTCACACCGTTTGAATAGATTATATTTTTTTAATGGTTGTTCAAATAATAAGTGATTAGCTTTTAACAAACATACATTTTGAGTTTTGGTGGTTTATAGCTTATGGTTTGTGTCCCCTTTGCTCACCTTTAGTATAATTATTTTATCTGATATTTTCTAAACAGGAACATCAAACATAACCTTTTAAAACGACGTAAGTAACAAATGTAAGCAAGCTGTGTTTTTTGTGCTGAATTGTTGCTACTTGCATTCTCAACACACGAGTAGTTAGTAAATAATTTAAGAAATTTTATTCATCAATGACGAAAAGAAATTCATATGCGTTCCAACAGCTATTCCTCAATATTTTAAAAATAATTTATGTACACATCTGCATCTGCGTTTGGAAATTTGAACCGATGTATCTGATATGATCCAACTGAAACACGTTCTGTCGAAACACGGTATATGTAGCAATCATGTGTATCTGAGTAGTATGAAACCAAAACGGTGTATCATTGAATTACATTAAAATTGTTGTTCAAATTGGAGAAATACAACCATTTTGCATATTTTTCTATTCGTGGTTATTTCAGCTGCATGAAAAAACATTCGTTTTGTTTTGTTTGCTTGTTTTTTTTTTAATTACATGCTGGCAAATATTATACTTACTGTTGAAAAACTTTCGAATGCCCATTTATGGTACTTCTGGATAAAATGAATCAAATAACTGCTTTAGACTGCTTATAATTTAAAAAAAAAAAACCGTATGTATTTTACCCGATGATTCGTTTTGTTATGAAGGTTCTTCTGTTTATAAACACGCGCAGAACCATCGCTTATTCTTCCGGTCTTCCTCTAAACTCTCCACCGATTGCTTGTCGATCTGCCAAACTTGGAAGACATCTGCATGGAGTTATCTCAAATTATAATAATCCGTCCAATCTATCACAAAACGTTGCGATTGGTTGAACGGACTGGAGATAATGAAATCCTTTTGTATAAGGCCAAGTCTCTCCCGGTTGGTATTAAACCGATGAGCATGGATATCAATAGAAACATAAAGTTACCAGAAGGCACAAAATGCATCTACGGACTCTTATTTTTTACGAAATCCCTAAATTTCAATTTTTAATGGATTAGCATAGATTGTTCATTAGACACTTCAACTTGATTGATACAGTTATTAGTTACAGCAGTGCAATAGATTGTAGAATACAGTAGTAAAAATTGTAAGTTACGAAAAAAGAGTTTGGTTCGAGCATCGGCTGTGAAAGGTTGTGTCGATGCTTTATTACGCACTATTTTCCTATCGAGCATGGCGCGTTTCGTGTTGTTTCGGTTATCTATAATTCGGTGTAACGAGTGATCGAGTGAGCACAGTAAGAGAACAACAAAGCGTCTCTCAAGCGTTCATAAAATTATCCTTGTTTTCCTAACGGAAAACCACCATCACACTTTGTGAGTGGCTCCAATAGCATCCTTATTATTGGTTTAACTCAGATCAAATCGGATTTCCAACATTATAAAAAATCACCTTGTTTTTCCGATGAAAAAACACCATTACACTTTGTGTGTGGCCCCAATAGCATCCTTACTGTTGTAATCGGTTCGAATCAGAAATCGGTACTAGTATTTAAATATTTTACTAAACGAAGCGTGAATTCAGCTTATTGTTTACCAAAACGAACCCTGCTGCCACCCAATCTTGTCATCCAAAATCCCAGTGATTTCTCGTGGAAGTGTGGCGGTGGTCTCGGCTTCCAATAAAACGTCCAAATAAACGTTAACGCATTCCTACCCTTTCCTTATTTGACCTGCATTCGGGCGAGGCCAGCGCCGGTATTGCCTTAGTTTGGGATCACCAGTTTTACACATTGAGCATGTTTGCATCATCTGTTGATCTTCTGAGTAATAACAGCTGAACTGGCAGTAACGGAATAACATCTTCGGGCGGTCAATCATGCTCATTATCCTGCTCATGCTCATAAAAACGGATAAATTATTTGAATAGGATAAGACAATTGCAACTTCTCGCCCTGACTAGCTTGCTGTTCTGCTTCTCACACGCTGACTCAAACTGTAAGATATGATCAACATATATTCTCAATAATACGAAACTACAGTACCCTTAAACGGGGAAAGCGGGGTAACGGTGCGGTTTGACCCATGCCATGAATAGTTCAAATAAATATTTTTCGTTGATACTTTTTCTAACTATCAACTGTGATTCTTAATCTAGTATTATTTGGCTTCTGAAAGCTATAGCATAGGTTTGAATATTCAGTTTTTTGATTAACCAAGAGCTGAACATTTTATTGAGCATAGCTTCTTCAACTTTCAGCTAGCGGGGAAAAAAATCAATCAATGCTTATCTAATAGCTAACATTACAGATTAAGAGATATTTCCCTAGTAGCACATTTGTTTCAACCCAGTAAAGGTGACTGCTCTGTGACTCAATTAAGTCACAATAGAGCTGCTGAAACCAGTTTTGACTGTTGTGTGCTGCTTGGGGTTTTTAGATACTTTAGGCTACATAGGTTGGGTTTTAGGTTAAAGGAAAAATATTGTAATAAAATTGTTACTCGTTACTATTTAAAAACTATTATATAATTACAACTTTTTTCTCATGGATGTCAATTTTTTACGCTTTTTTGCTACAACTTGTTACAAAATCGAGGCAACTTCGCGTAGTTTGGCTTTTTTATTTAGGCAAAGGAGCAATCTGACGAACATCCCAAGCAACACAAAATCGTCATATTTGGATACAGTGACTTGATTGTGACTTAATTGAGTAGTATTGGAGTAACATCAACTGTATTGCAACAAGTTACCTTGCAACCTTCTAGAGATAAAAAATAAATAATAATATATTGAAACAAATAATAAAATTCTAAAAATAAAATCAAAACTTAGGGGGGGGGCAACGGCCCCCCCCCCCCCCCCCCCCTGGCTACGCCTATGCCCCCCCCCCCCCCCCCCCCCCCCCCAAACTGGCATTAAACCCACTACGGAAGAACCCAGTACCTCCTCTCTCCAATGACATGTTGACATGAAGAGTTAAAGAAGAAATCTAGTGTGTGTGTGTGTGTGTGTGTGTGTGTGTGTGTGTGTGTGTGTGTGTGTGTGTGTGTGTGTGTGTGTGTGTGTGTGTGTGTGTGTGTGTGTGTGTGTGTGTGTGTTTACAATCTAATTCCCACTGTCTGGCAGCGGTATTATGGATAGAATCTTCCTGCAATTGTTTCATATTTGCTGTTTACAGTTGCAAAAAGCTTAAATCCGGGGATTAGAAGGTGACAGCTCTACCGCGACTCCAATAGCCCATTTCAAGAACGCAAGCATTCCGAAGCTATCTTCGTACGCAATAAGCCCCGCTCCAGTAGTGACATACTGAAACTTTCAATCAAGCGTATGTGCAATGCTTGATTGACGCGTATTTAGTGATTCACAATATTATAGATGTTTAAAAGCGGAACGTACCTGAAAAAGAGCTTCAGTGATCAGCTCGATGACAATATCATCATTCTATTGAACCTCCACAGGTGGAATTCCGTCGTCGCAGTTAGTTTGGCTTCAAATCTGGTTGAATGGTGTGCCGGGTGGTACAGCGCCCAGAAGAAATACAAACGTCAGCATACGCCACGTTTGCAACAGAATGCGATTTGATCACGATGTTTGTTCACGGCCTTTACTCGCTATGAAGCATAAATGTGGTTTACTGTATTCGATAGCGATTATTCGTTTTATTCCGATGAGTCCGAAATATTGGGCTGGAAGTTGAATAACATTGCAGGTATATTATACTTGGCTGGAAAGAAATGCTGGCTGTTCTCTTCCTCAAATACCGGGTTGCGTATAGCCTCATAAGCACTATTCTCTTCTCAACGACACACCGCCACTTTTATTCAGGATTAAAACACTCATGAAGTTCACTGGTTTTTTTTTTCAATCTACGCGAGCTTAAACTCTACTGATATCAAAAATATAAAAAGTAAAAAGTACTTAGCTGAATTCCATTTAAGTACGTTTCCGATCCAAACAGCCCGATCAGGCAACTAATTCTCTGTATAGAGATACACTTTAAAGTTATTCAAATTTAAGAACCGATTTAAACCAACAGTAAGGATGCAATTGGGGCCACTCACAAGTGTGGGTGGTTTATTTAAATGGAATACAATAATGTGTTGAAATATCCAATTTGACGACCGATTTAAACCAACAGCAAGGATGCTGTTTGGGCCACGCACAAGTTTGAATGGTTTTTTTTTTTCACCAGAATACAAAAATATGTTAAAACATCGAGTTTGAGGACCGATTTAAACCAACAGTAGGGATGCTGTTAGAGCCACTCACATGTGTGGATAGTTTATTTCACCAGAATACAAGAATGTGTTGAAATATCCACGACCGATTTAAACCAACAGTAAGGATGCTGTTCAGGCCTCTCACAAGTGTGGGTGGTTAATCCTAATCATGCCATTGTAAGAAAGCCAAACACGGGTTGGGTGGTTCGATAGGCAACATAACTTATACGTTTCCACAGGGATATAAAGAATATCCTTCCAAAAACAAGACTGAACAGTTGGTCACAAGAGCGAGCCATACAACATGAGGATGTCCCAATGGGCAGGGAGAAGAGCCCGCCCTTCATTCACCAACTGTTAGAAATAGGGAGCCGGCACTCCCACTCTCTCCATCCAGTCTGCTCCCATCAGGTGCCCTGACGGTCCCGCCCTTTACCACGAAACTTCTATAGAACAGTGTATATATTTATGCAAATGAAAAACACTACAAGCATCCGTATCCATTACATATTATCCTCATTCGGTTGATCCTGAAATGCAAGAAATGGCGTTCACTGTTAAAAGGTGAAATTTTGAGGTTCCGCGCTTATGCAAGTTTTCGTCTGTTTTCAGCGACAGCAGCGATTCACCGAACTCCTGATTTGAGGTATCCTGAAAAAGTTTCTTAAATCTATTGAGATTTTACAAAACTAACATTTATACACCTTAATCTACTGTTGCCATGGTCACTATTTGCTGCTTAATGCTGATCCCATAACAGCAACTCGCCTTTATTCTTGCTGGCCCAACAGTTATTGCTCCTGAGTTAGGAAACAGGAAAGATCCAATGAAAAGGGAATCAAAGACAAATGGGCATAAAAAAACAACAAGTAATGTTCAAATCATATATGAAGAAAAATAAATAAATCAATATTATCAAATACACCAATATTGTGAGTTATGACAAAGTAATAACAAAGATCGAACTGTAAAATCAGACACCAGCCAAATGGCACACAGCGCTGCATGGATCAGGTCAGCTCAGATTCGGTAAAATGTCCATCTACAAACCGGAAATGAAAAATGCAATCAGTATTAATCTAATCTAATCTAATCTAATCTCACACTAACGCCGCCAATTGAAAGCATCCTGGAAAATGATGATTTCTTGAAAACATAATTTTTCTTGTCACCGGCCGGGCCAACTGCGTAGCATGTGCCGCAGAGAGGATTCAAAAAACTAGAGTGATTCCAGAAAGAGTATCTGAAATCGCTCTGCTTCTTCGAATAAAGGGAAGGAAGAAAGCGTTTATGCTCCTTTTGCCTGTGGGTGGACTCTTGGCATTTGATAGTCCCAACGGCTGAAAGTCTCTCAAATATAGTCTAATCAATCAATCAATCTATTTTCCATAGAGAGCTCCAATAAACCATTTATTATGCTCACTTCTTGTATAATAATGCAGTGCTTATCCTTTTCAAACAATATATGGAGAAATATGTTTTATTGAGTTTAAAATTGATAAAAACCAAAATACGCCCTGTTTATTTTTAGAGTGCTATTACGCCTTAGATTTTTCGCCTGTTAAACTGCCAGCACTGGAAACTCGCCTTTAAATTTTGACATTCTGACATATTGTTTGTTATTACGGCGAGGAGTTACGACCCAGTGTTTTCCATTTTTAAAGACGTCGAATTGTATGCTTCACGTACCAAAACAGTTAATTTTACTAATTAGATGAGTCTAGGTACCACTAGGAAAATCAGAGGTAAGTGATTCTATTGAATGAAAAATTTTCTTACTGTACTAATTGAATTGCGGAGTCTTAATCATGATTTTGCAGTCATGGACATAGAAAACGCGATGGAATAAAAGCTGCGACATCGAATGAGGAGACCTGAGGGCTGGATCAATTATGGTTTATGGAGGAAACTGAAGAGAAGTTGAGAAATGCTTAGCTAATGCTGATATACGGCGTTTATAATTGTCCGGCTGTCTACACAGAGGAGGATAACAGACGATTAAAATTCGGAATCTGTCTAACATAATGAGAAAGAGTTTTTAATAAGTATCTGAAGATAATCATATTCTTGCAACAACAAAGAATACAATTTAGATCCGTACAAGAATTGTGGTTTTGGACGCAGTATTTATACGGAAAGAATCGACAGACGGATGATAGGCGATACCTAACCAATCTGTCTGATGTTTCGAGTTCACACAAGCATTTGTGACTGACAAATTGAATTCGGAACTGTTGCATGTGAAGTAGTTGTGGGAATATGAGGGTTCTCATATATAATCTCATATGCACTCAAGCTGAACTCTGTGCCGTCGATAAAAGCATCTTCTAAAAATTATTACCACGATAAGAACACATTTGCACACAGCAAACGCACTTTTTGGCATTTTTTTATTAGAATTTCTTCAACGCGAAGCAAAATCATTTGATGAAATCTCGATGAAACCCTATCCTTAGCAAGTTAAACAGGTAAACACTATCGACGGCGTAACAATAATCAATGGAAATCAACAACATTATGTCCACGGCATAATTCCAATTTGACATTTTAATGGGCGAAAACTAGCGGCGAAATGGCTTCTGTTTTGTGATTAGGGTAATGGTTATTTTCAAGTTTTGATAAAGAAAGTTATATTTAGACAAAAAAAGACGGAAATATATACTTGAAGCTTAAGTCGAAATAATTATATGATGATAAGAATTGTGTTTGCCTGAAATATTAAACCAATAGCCAGAATTTTAAGCAAAATAACTAGAGCAATGTGTGATCCGGAAGAACGCCATAATTTTTTTTTCATGTCTAAGGAAGTGCATACGAAATTTTAATGTCATTGTCAAGGTAAATTAGTTGCTCTGAAATAGTTCAATCAAAATATAAAACAATATTATTTTTTAACAATTTGGCTCTTCCGCCCTTTTCAAATGTTAGTCTAGAAATGAAGAGAGTGATCCCGCTATGAAAGTCATATGGCGAGATTTACAAAAACAAATTAAAAAAACGCTTCTCTGCCCTGAGGAACAAACATTTTGAAAATAATGTGTCAAAATTAGATCCGAGTTCCAAACCTTTCTGGAAACTCTCTAAAATATTGAAAAAACCTCAAAAGCCTATACCAGCGCTTAAGGAAGGTGATAAAATTTTGCTCACAAATGCGGAAAAAGCTCAAAAACTTGTGAAGCAGTTTGAGAGCTCCCATAATTTCATTTTGGGTCTGACAAGTCCTATTGAGGATCAAGTTTCCAGGGAGTATCTGAATATTTTCTCACAAGAAAATATTTTTGATGATTCTTGGGGAACTGATTTGGATGAAGTAAAAACTATAACTAAAAAATTTCAAAATATGAAAGCACCAGGTGATGATGAATTTTCTATATCCTCATCAAAAAACTCCCTGAGAGTACTTTGTTTTTCTTGGTAAAACTATTCAACTTTTGAGGGTTACAAATTTAATGACTAAAATATATACTGGCACTAATTAATGAAAATTTAGCAATGAAAATTCACAAAATTGCCACTAAATTATTAAACACAGTGCCAACGAAAAAATAACAATTCGCACTAGAAAAACATAAAATCGCAATAAAAAATTGATAATTCATTTTCAATAATTCAAAAGTGACCGGTAAAACATTCAAAAATAGCAATGGCAATTAGTATAAACGCAATAATAAACTGATAGTTTTCCGTCATAATAATAAGTTTTAGCGCTATACATGTGACAAAAGTCTTTAAATTTTTCAAAGCTTTACAATCAAAACCAAAAAAATTATTTTAAGTTTTATTTTTTTATTTTGGATTTTTTATTGCGATTTGTTTGGTTTCAATTGGAAGATTTGAAAGATATGAAGACTTTTGTCACATGTATAGTGCTAGAACTTATTATTATGACGGAAAACTATCAGTTTATTATTGCGTTTATACTAATTGCCATTGCTATTTTTGAAAGTTTTACCGGTCACTTTTGAATTATTGAAAATGAATTATCAATTTTTTTTGCTATTTTATATTTTTCTAGTGCGAATTGTTATTTTTTTCGTTGGCACAGTGTTCAATAATGTAGTGGCGATTTAACATATTTTTATTGCTATTTTTTCCATTTTTATTGATGTTTTATTACCCTGCCAAATTTAATTCGTTCAAACAAAACTGAACGCTGCTCCACTGGAGTTGCTCTTCTAGACATAGAAAAAGGATTAGACAGTGTTTGGCATGAAGGTTTGATTGCAAAACTGAAAAAGTTCAATTTTCCGCTTTACATCATGAAATTAGTTCAAAACTACTTAACTGATAGAACTTTGCAAGTAAATTATCAGAATTCTAAATCTGATCAATTGCCTGTAAGAGCTGGTGTTCCTCAAGGTAGCATTCTTGGGCCAATACTTTATAACATTTTCACTTCAGATCCCCCTGATTTACCTCAGGGCTGTCAAAAATCTTGCTTTGCTGATGACACAGGCATTTCCGCTAAAGGAAAAAGTCTTCGTGTTATATCCAGGAGGCCACAAAAAAGCTTGGACATTTTTACAGATTATTTTCAAAAATGTAAGATTTCTCCTAATGCTTCCAAAACTCAACTTATAATATTCCCACACAAGCCTAGAGCTGCATTTTTGAAACCAAGTAATAGTCATATGGTCACTATGAACGGAGTTCCAATTTCTTGGTCAAATCAAGTAAAATATCTTGGACTGATACTTGATCAAAAATTAACTTTTAAAAATCACATTGAGGGCATTCAAGCCAAATGTAATATATATGTAAAATGTTTATATCCTCTTATAAACAGAAAATCCAAACTTTGTTTGAAGAACAAACTTCTAATATTCAAACAAATTTTTAGACCGGCCATGCTTTATGCTGTGCCAATATGGTCTAGTTGTTGTGCTACTAGGAAAAAAGCACTTCAAAGGATTCAGAACAAAGTTCTGAAAATGATTTTGAAGCTGCCACCCTGGTTCAGTACTATTGAATTACATAGAATTTCAAACGTTGAGACTCTAGAAGAAATGTCCAACAAAATAATTCATAATTTCAGACAAAAATCATTGAAATCAGCATTTTTTTTTCCTTGATTTTCGAGATTTTCAGCCCTGGGCTGGATATCTTTTGGGTATTGTCGTAACTAGTCCGAGGGTGAGATTCGAACTCGTGACTTTGGCGTGAGAGGTATGGATGTTAACCATTACGCCGGGGTCGCCCCCTTACGGTCGATAGAATTATCCAAAAGGTTGTAAACGTGTTTTTATTAGACGCCAAGCTTCTGAGATGAGTGTAACTATCGGCAGTCCCTTGTCTATTTGGCTATCGTTCCATTTGAAATGCGCGTAAAAAAAATCAGTTATAGGCAACGGAAAAAACACCATTTTCAAGTCCTTGTGGATTATTTGAAGTAAGAAACTACAAGGTACAGCCCAATGGGGTTGTGCGCAAAGGTGACGTAGGACTACGCAGCAATCTAATTCCCATACACTTTCCAGAGACGTCAGCGCCATCCGCCAATTGATTTAAGTCAGTCGGGTAGCTACGCTTTCAATCCGCTCGGAAATATCATAGACGAAGCTGTTCATAATGCTTATCGCTTTGGAGGAAACGACAGTATCGGGTTAAAATGCTTCAGCACCCTGTAGATGTGGTGCTATACTTTTTCTTTTCCGAACTTTGCTACTGGAACTGTTTGCCTTCCGAGATGGTGGAGCGAGAGCCATCCTGTTGATATGATCGACCGCCTGGAGATCATTATCCTTATTGCATTGTAGATGGTTGTTGGTTCGTTGGTGACGTTCAATTGCATTTTATTTCGTTATTTAGGTTGTGATCTAATATTTTACAAAGTAAGTGATCCACTTAACGTTATTCAATCTTTGATTTAAAATTTGAGAAGCCATAAGCAAATTTTCCTACTTGGTTTTTACCATTTTACAATGTGAAAAATTTGTTCTATTTACATTTCTAGACAAAATAGTCAAAAAGTCGAAAGTAACATTTGTAAACAAAGAATTCTGTCCTTGTGCGCGGTGGCAGATTGAGAATCATCTTCAGGAACTTTTTCTGCAGAACCGGGACCTTCTTCCGATGTGTTTGAGCGCATCCCTTCCATACTGGAGACCCATACTCCGGCATAGGCGCAACAATCTGCCTGTAGTTGACGGTGGACGCTTTCGACCGACGGTTAATGATCGGATACAATCGTTTCAGCATCACGGTGCCCTTGGTAACTCGGTCATCCGCACGGGAGCGGAAGAGAAGCTTGCTGTCGACAATCAAGCCAAAGGAGCGAACCTCGGGAAACCACTTAATTTCTGCGTTCAGAATCTTTATCTTCGAAGTGGGCTTGAGCCGGTCGATGTTGCGGTGAGTGGCCGCGTTCACACATATCTTTCAGTCCGGTCTACAGCTTTGATACGCGGGTTTGCATAACTCGTCCTTTATCACTGATTAGAGAATCGTCAGCAAACAGCGAGAGTGTTCCACCTTGCGGTAGAGTCGGAATGTCAGATGTGTACAAATAGTACAGAATGGGTCCCAAAATGCTACCTTGGGGGACTCCGGCGGGTACGTCATACGAATCGGAAAGTGCGTTGCCTACACATACTTGAGACGGTCTTCCGTCGAGGTAGTCTGAGATCATCTTCACCAGATAGTTTAGAAAACGGAATTGGAAAAGCTTGTGCACCAAGCCGTCGTGCCAGGTGTTATCAAACGCCTTCTCGAAGTCCAAAAGCACCAAGACCGTTGTTTACGAGACCGACTTGGCCTAGTGGATCAAGTTTGTGACCCGTTTGAGTTTGTCCACCGTCGAGTGTCTTCGACAGAACCCAAATTGCTCCTTGATGAGGATGTCATTCGCCTCGGTGAGATCGAGGAGTCTGGTGTAAATTAGACCCCAAAGGACGCCCCCCTCTGCGGCCCCCGCGCGCCCCCCCAGCCCCACCACGCCCACAGAAGAGAATGAACGAAAAAGAACCACGTTTGAACATGTTCCTCTTTGCGTGACTCTTTATAGGGACTCTAGTGTAAATGAGTTTCTCAAACAGCTTGCTGAGCGAAGAGAGCAAACTGATCGGACGATAGCTTGATAAGTTCGCCGGATCCTTCCCCGTTTTTGGTATCGGTACAACCTTGGACTGCTTCCAGGCGGTTGGGAAATATCAATGCTCCAGGCAACGGTAGAAAACGTTTACCAAGAGGATGTGAGCTTTCGGTCCCATTTTCAGGTCCCGTCCAATACCGGTGAGATCCAAATTGTTTGATCCTAAGTTTTTCCACCCGAATAGCAATGATTTTGTTTAATTTTTTAAAGAGTATAAAGAGTACTATCCAATCTACATTCTGCGTTCTTTGGAGCTGCCGCCTAATACAAAAATTCGCCTGGTCTCGTCATCAAGGTTGGTAAACTTGCATGTTATCGGGGTTGTCGGGATGAACCGTTGTTCTGCCTCGCCGATATCATCGGAGAACACTTGCAGCACGTTGTCGATGTCTTCCGTCGTTGGTAGTGTGGGATTGTCGTTCACTCGGTCCTAAACGAGCCGCAGGTGCTGAGGCCAGTTTGCACGGTGATAGTTTTGCTGTCGAAGCTGCTGACGTTGGTCGATGATTTGGTCCAACTCAAATACCAATGGTAGGTGGTCGGAGGACAGTTCGGTTAAGGCACGGGGCGTAGAGCAACCTTCCGCCATGTTCGTTAGATCGATATCGAGAGTAGATCCTACACCAGCACTTGAGTAGAAGGTAGGCGAGTCTGGATGGAAGACCATGTATTGTACCATCTGGAGATCCTCGGCCAGCACTGTTCCATTCTTATTGTTCCTTGAATTGCCCCACAATGACTGGCGTGCGTTGAGGTCGCCGGCGAGGATGAACTTACCCATCCGACGAGTCAGCTTTTGAATGTCGTTCTTGAGACACACGGTTGTGCCGTCCGACTTCTTGCACTGCGCTGAACAGTAAACACAGGAATTTACGGCACAAACACACAAAATGTGTAGATGATTTATCCCTCAACTCATCTTATGTGCTAAAGCGCTGCATGTGTCGGTCTCGGGACGAATTTACATGACATTTGTAGCTTGTGATAGCGATAAAAGTGATGGGACCATCGGGTGACGCCAGCTCAACCACAACAGCCTCCACGAACGATAGACGAAAGTCAGGTAGCATTCTGTACTGTAGTCCTCTCCTGACGGCAATGGCTACGCCACCGCCCTTTTGCGCTCGAACTCGGTCAAGTCTAATAATTCCGTGATCGGGCAGGCTGAAGTTATACTCCGATTCGAGGTACATCTCAGTCAGAAACGCAACGACGATTTGATGGTGTTGCAGGAAATCTAAGACTTCGAGCTTTTTACTACCCACCGAGTGGGCATTCCAATTGGACGTTGAAGTTGAATGTTAAAACTCATAATTAAGTGCATCATTTGCACCATCATTTTTTGCATTTCACTGACGAGAGTTGTCAGATTATTGGTACGGGGGCGCCTCCCCCTGGCGGTTGTTAAATCCGCTTGTGTTGAATTTTGGTTGTTTTGCCCACCGGGTAGGACAAGTGAGGCAAGGCTTGGTACACGTCCTCTCGCCAGAGGAAGCGGTGGGAATCCATTTTTTAAGTCGAAATCGGGTTGTTACTTCGTCTTCTGTCTCGGCTGGTTTGCCTTCTTCCGGAGTTAAATGAATTTTGCCCGCTTGGGACACGATCGACTGGTCGATGTACATATCCACGATACACTGAGCAGTGACATGTTGTTCACTGCATTTGATACAGCGGGGTTTCATATGGCAATTACGACCGCCATGCCCAAAATTCAGGCAGTTGGCACAATGGTGAACCGGTTTGTACCGTTCCCATTGCACGACGACATTGAAGAGGGTTCTGACGGATTGAAGCTCCTTCATGTTTGTGGATCCTTTGACCAAATATACCTGATACAACTGGTCGCGACACTTGAAGGCCACGTTGTGCCGGCTCATCTTGGAAACCTTCATTGGTTGAAGGTTTTTGTGCTGTAGTTTCGCTTCCACCTCGGAGATATCAAGCTCATGGAGCCCTCGTAGTACGACCTTGAAGGGCTTCATCGATGGAACATCGTGTGTGAAATATTCCAACTTCCAGATTTGCAGCGTCTCCTCCACTGACTTGAAATGTTCAGCCGAAGGAACGCTGATTTTAACCCCATCAGCGCAGAGACGGAATTCAGCCCGCAGGCCCTTGCGAACTAGTTGGTTGAGTTTGTTCAGTAGCTCCTGTGGCTGGCCTTTCACGTAGAAAGGAGGAAGCTTCTCCATTTTGTCAATTTTTTCACCGCCGTCTTCATGTAGTAGCGAAAACGGGTTGCTGGATAGCACCCTCTTAACAGAACCGTCATCGGCTTTGTTTCCCCCTTCCCCCTTTTTTCCTTTGCGCACTGCTTGGGCCCGGCTTTCCCATGCTTGCGCTTGGGTTGAACGAGAATGCGAAAGACAATGCGCGAGAAAACTTGCGAACACACGAGAGAAAAAAAAATAACGTCCGGCCACACCGAGTGCTGGTCGTGGAAAAAATGTTGTTAACAAAAAAAAAAACAAAAATGAACCCCTAAAAAAACACACACCGCCCCCGAGAACCCTTTCCTTAAAAAAATAAGAATTTTCCGCAAAAAAAAAAAAACAATATATTAAAAAATATTCCGAAAAATCTACATAATAACACAACACCACACATTCACCAAATATTTTAATTTTATAAAAAAAAAAAAAAAAAAAAAAAAATATAAAAAAAAAGAAAAAAAAAATTTAAAACCATATAGCAAAAAATATTAAAAAAAAAAACGAAAAAAAAATAAAATATTAATAAAAAAATTTTTTTAAACTTTAAAAACCGACCGTTTTTCGTGACGCTCCAAATTTTCGCAATTTGAATGTGTACCCCAGTATCGAAAACACAGACGTAGTCCTACGTCAACATAGTTTGAATGAACGGCTCACTAAGGTAATCAAATTAAACATAAATATCTAAGTTAATACGTCAATATATTGATGTAAGAATATATAGAATTAGAGGTTTGAAAATCAGTTGCCGAGATTAGTCAACATTGCCGAAGTCAACATTTCCCGCACCGCATTACCAATAACAGCCATTGTAACCGACGAAAAGGTACGATCCGTGTCACAAGTGAACTTGAATTCAAGACTCTTCAGACATCCTACCAGCACCGGGTTAATCTTACTCAGTTTGGAAAAGTTCATTTCTCCAGCAACCGGTTTCAATTTTCCGCCCATTCCATGTAGTAACTGTAACGACTGTTTGCTGTAGTTTGTCTGCTTCCTCTTCGGCACCAACACTCACCAAGGCCTCCTACATACAGCAAACTCGAACATTTGTTTGCCTCGGTACTCGCATGAGTGTCCCATCTTCTATTCTTCGTTCACATTCTTGAACATCTTGTACAAATTTTACCTACAGCACATGCCTTTCAGTAGTTTGAATTTATTTTGATTTCATTTCTCGGCTCATTTCATCTGCTCGTAGATTGTAGGATTTTTTTTTCTTATTTTCCATTTGCCAACATCAGCTGGTTGTAGCTAGTTGTTTCCGCTGTTCGTTCCCAACTGAAAGCTTTGCAAATAAGGAAAAGCCAAATTTATGTCTTTTCTCCGTCGTCATTGAAAGCGTCGTTCGTAGTTTTGGGAAAATTGTTTTCTTTATTCGTTATCTTGACTATATCTCGATGTTAATGTACAGCTTCTACCCGCTCACGTTCTGACGTTTGTTCGTTCGTTTATTGAAAAATGTTTGTAGGTTGAGTTAAACGAACAGTAAAGCAGTATAAGCAGCAAAAAACAGGCTGCAGTTGAGTATCATATTCGGATTATGGTAATTGTTGGATAATCTCCTGGCAGTGTTTGTTTTAATGAGCAACTTATTATTGCTGAAGTTTATTTTATCTCTCGTTACTTGTTACTTTCTCTGTGGGTTTTGTTTATATTACCTTCGATAAAACAAAGGAAACGGATGTGAAATACGAGGTTGAACTAATCCTTGTCAATGTGTTTATTTTCTTCTTTCGCACTGCCGGTTGGATTTGCAGGGAGCAGCCCGACTGACGAAGGATGACATCGAGAAGGTGTTTTCGCTGTATGATAGGGTGAGTAACTGAAAATTAAGCTGTCATTTATATTCAATACTCGTTGAAGTGATCAAAGACCTTCGTCGCAACCGAGTCCACGTGGCTAAAATGTTTTCCATTTGAGGTTGGGTGTAAGCAACCATCGTTGTCATTAATGGACATCTCATACGATACGATACCTTGATAACACTTGATATTTCTTGGGTGATCGTATGATTGCACGGCATTATCAACAATCAATAGGAAACTAGCGATTCAAAATTTACTAACTGCTTTAGACCCCATTGGTCCCAACTATATCATAGAGTACCCAATTCTTAATTAATGCTGCGGCACTAGAATCTTTGTTTTTGTTTTGATTCACTGTGTTATTTTGAGTGTTGATTTGTTGGGGGTTGGTTTTTTTGTTTGATAGAATTTAATTGATTTTTTATTGATATTAAAATAAATTATAAACAAGAAAGACGCCCCCCCCCCCCCCCGTGTTTAAACACTCACAAACACATTCCCCCCCACCCCAAAAAACCCCCCCCCCCCAAAAAAAAAATTTTTTTTTTGCCCCCCCCTCCCCCAACCAATTTTTTGTTTTCCCCCTCTAGACAAAATAGTCAAAAGGTCAAAAATAACATTTGTAAACAATGACTTCTAGCGTATTTTTCTGGGATCAGCTTGCTCCCACAAATAAAATAGCACCAGAAACAGATACAGGGAGTTATTACCTTCCCGTCGGTAGTTGATATAGATGTTAGCAACCTGGCATTTCCAGGAAATTTACGTTTTAAGTCATTGTTTACAATTGTTACTTTCTACCTTTTGACGATTTTGTCTGGAACTGTTTTGCTTTCCTCTCACTTGCTTTTATGTGATTCAGATTATTCATAAGTGTGCGTAGATTAAACTTCATAAAGGTCCATGGATGCCAATAAACATAAGCTTTCAATTATAGTTTTGACAGACATATTGAAACACAGAAACACCTTCCAAAACCCTGAAATACGATTATCACATAAAGAACGTGGCAGAGTGACTAAGCCCTTGATTGTACGTAAGGCTGTCAATTATATTCAATTCTTATTGAGCTGATAATGGGTCCTTGCTTAGTTCAGTCGGACGTCAGCTATAAAATATTATTAAAGTGGTGGTGTCTGGGTCCGATTCTAAGATTTTGGATTTTTAGAAAAGGGGAAATCTTCGACTCTCTTCGCATTCAAAAAAATATTCCAACAATAATTCCAATAGAATTATTTTTTGAAACTTTGTGGCATCAGTTCTCTGGATTAACGTACAAATTTCCACCAGTGTACAGGGTGTGGCAGGAAAAAAATGCGAAAATTTAAGGTATTGCTTTACAATCTAATTTTAACTACTTTAAGCAAGAATATCAACATTTTTCGAGTTTAGTTATCTTTATTAGGTCTTTTCAAACAAATATACTCGATGTATCCTCCTTTTTCATTAATGACATCATCATGACGACACCTGTAGCTAGAACAAGCCTTTTGAAACCACACACTACCAGAATGACATGGAAATTTCGGTGCCCTGAGATGGACACATGCAAGCGTCTTTTAGAACATAAGAATGAGTTGGAAAAGACGAGAAAATAAATTAAATCACACACACTTTTCGTCTAGTTGCGCATGATTTGGTTTCGGAAGACATAATTTTACATGAAATCTTTGTTCACGTTCCTCGATGTATGTCAAAGACGAATTACGTTTCGTGCCATATTCATGATTTCTAAGTGTGTAGAGCTCCGACCACCACTGCCATATTCACCCGTTGTTACGACCGACTTCAGGGTCTTCACACTAGGGTGATATGTTTTGCAGGCCTGTGCTTTAATAAAGGGTGTTCCGATCAAGATTTGGTCAAACAGTAATGTGTGTGAGTCGATCAACGTTTTTATTAATAAGTCAAATTCTTTTTCTTTTTCAAGTTCAGTTAATACAGAATACAGGAGAAATATTCTACTAAGCTTCCTTTCTACCGAATGCGAATTGCCGGGTCTTTCATTTAACACCTGCCATAAGATTTTGTACAGTCTCGTTGTCCACTTTATTTCGCCGTAGAACGCCAGTTTGCCTTGAACTGTTTCTCGTTTACAACAGCTTTTTGAGTCTTTTTAATGTTCCGCTTGACGATGGCCCAATATTGTTCGATTGGGCGGAGCTCTGGCGTGTTGGGAGGGTTCTTGTCCTTGGGCACCACTTGAACGTTGTTGGCAGCATACCACTCCATGGCCTTTTTTCCGTAATGGCCAGATGCCAAATCCGGCCAAATAGAACGGAACAATTGTGTCGCTTCAGGAAAGGCAGTAGATGTTTTTGTAGGCACTCGCTCAGATGAATATCCTGGTTGACGGTTCCGGTCGCATTGTAAACGTTGCTCTTCAAGTCACAGGTACAGATGGCTTGCCACACCACATATTTCTTCGCGAACTTTGACAGTGTGCTTGAAAATATCTGCCTCCGTTTCCCGTCCGGTTGCCGTATAAAATTCCTATCCAGGAAGCTGTTTAAGGTCTGCCTTGACGTAAGTTTCATCGTCCTGTACCACGCAATCAAACGTCGTCAGCATCGTCGTGTACAACTTTCGCGATCATGCTTTGGCCGACGTGTTTTGTTTATCGTCGCGATTTGGAGTCACCACTTTCTTGTAAGTCGACAGTCCAGCTCATGTTTTAGCTCTATCCACGGTTGAAGGCGCCACTCCCAGCTTCTTTGCGACATCTCGGACGGAGAGGTTGGGGTTCCGCTCGAAACAGCGGGCAACTCTTTTTGTCGTCGCTGTGGCCTCCGGCTTTCGATTTCCCCCCGATCCAGCTTTCCTGGCTGTCGACAACTTACCCTTACCAATCAGACTAAGGCGGGTGTGGCCTCTGCTGTACACAGAAGTTGTTTCCATTGCAATCGGTCCATGGCTGTACCTCGCCAGCCTCGCTGTCTGCGGAGGGTCCGCAGGTCGCCTTCTACTTGATCAATCCACCTTGCTCGTTGCACGCCTCTTCTTCTTGTACCTGTCGGTTCGTTTTCGAGAACCATTTTCACAGGGCTGTCGTCCGACATTCTTACAACATGCCCAGCCCATCGTAGTCGACCGATTTTTGCGATTTGTACGATGGGAGGTTCTCCCAGCAACTGGTGCAATTCGTGATTCATTCGCTTCCTCCACGTTCCGTCTTCCATCTGCACTCCACCGCAGATCGTACGCAGCACCTTCCGTTCAAAGACTCCAAGGGCGCGTTGGTCCTCCACTAGCAATGTCCATGTTTCGTGGCCGTAGAGAACTACCGATCTAATTAATGTCTTGTAGATCGTCAACTTTGTGGTTCGGCGAACTTTGTTCGATCTTAGCGTCCTTCGAAGTCCAAAGTAGGCACGATTGCCAGCCATAATGCGCCTTTGTATTTCTCTGCTGGTGTCGTTATCGGCGGTCACCAATGAGCCCAGATACACAAATTCGTCTACTACCTCGATTTCATCACCGTCGATCTGAACTCGTGGTAGGAGGCTAACATTGTCTTCTCGTGAGCCTCTTCCTTCAATGTATTTTGATTTCAACGCATTAATCACAAGCTCAATCCTACCAGCTTCAGCCTTAAGTCTGATGTACGTGTCCGCCATCGTCTCAAAGTTACGTGCTACGATATCAACGTCGTCGGCGAAGCCAAATAGTTGGACAGACTTCCTGAAGATCGTGTCACTCGTGTCTATCCCAGCTCTTCGAATCACACCCTCCAATGCAATGTTAAACAACAAACACGACAATCCATCACCTTGCCGTAACCCTCTCCGAGATTCGAAGGGACTCGAGAGCGTCCCTGATACTCGGACGACACACATCACTCGATCCATCGTTGCATTGATCAACCGCGTCAGTTTTTCCGGAAATCCATATTCTTGCATGGCTGTCGACAAACGTTCACCGAACACTTTTAATACGTTGGTAACAGTTGATTTAGCCACATTCAACAATTTCGCCAACTTGGCGTGAGATTTGTTTGGATTTTCGCCATGCACTTGCAAAATTTTGATGCGTTGCTTCTCTTCCTTCGACGACATTCTGATAACTGAAGTGCTAATCTCAAAATCAAAATAAAGGCATGATGCTTCACGCACACATCTTCAAAATTAGGGGTGTGCAAAGTTTTTTAATGCACGATGAAAGGAAATGCATCAAGTTTAGGTCGACCAAATTTTGATCAATACACCTTTTATACGCCTAAATCGAATAATCTAATAATTCGAATAATTCATGTTTTTCATCAGTCATCGTTAGGTCCGATTCGACGTGTGACATGACGCTCCATTCCTTTGTAGGACTACGTATTGATTCTCATAGAAGTTTGCCCACTCGTTGACTTTTCTCGATATATAATTTTGAAATTTTGTATGGAGCGTAGACTTTGGTTCGATTCTCCCCAGAAAAGTCTAAGCGGTTTATGAATAGCCCCTATACACTTAGGTATAGAGGACATGACATTTTAACACCAAAATCAACGAAACCAGGCAGCATTTTCGAACCGTTGGACGATACCAGCCGAATGTTTGATGTGGAACTTAAACTTCACATTCTCCGGAACTTCCTCAACTTTCTTCGGTGAAATAAGATCGACTCATGGCGGTTGTTGGACACAGCCCAGCAAACACATGATCGTATACGATAGCGGATAAGAGTGAAAAGTGGAGGCGATATACGTACATTTTACATGAAGTCAAATGGACGCATGTACGTATATCGCCTCCACGTTGTACATATATCCGCTATCATATACGATTTTGTGTTTGCTGGGAGTATCGATGCTGAACAGCTTTCCATCGGAAAACAGGACTATCATGTTTTGCTTCTTCGACAAAAAAAAAGCAACCTCTTCGAACGAGTCACTCGTAGTTCCTATACCCGCTCCGAAATTTAGTGTCATTTCACTCCAGCTCTGAAAGATGCGTGCAAGTTTTCTTTGATGAATCTTCGCGTGGGTTTTTCAGAAATTTTAGCTTCCATGGTAGTTTTCTGACGGATTTATTTGTATTTATTTGATGATTTTTTTTATCACGTTTGTTGTAAACGTGTAAACCGCGGACCTCTACTTCTTGACTAGGATGCTGCTTAGGACCATCTTGTAGAGACTTTTTGATGCAATAAACTGTGGTCAATAGACTTCCTTCCAGCTTGGCAATCTACTTCGGCGTCTTGTGGGCGAGCAGCAAACTCGTAATTACTTATTAAGTGTAATTTTTCATAAATTCGCAATTGAAAAAAAACCGATGTACTCATTCAGTACTTGGAAGCAAACATAAACATTTACACTGTCAACAGAAATAAGTCATTAGTTACACAAATTTACCCCGTATTAAAGTATAAACATTTTCGCATTTTTGATGGCCCACCCTGTATTGCAAGGCTGGTGGCAAACCCCCTTCACACTTTCTAAATTTTAGAGGCATATAGCAGCGCCACTCTCATCGTCAACGAGATAACGTTGAACCACATTGATAGACAAAACAAATACACACCAGGGATGCCAAATATACAGACAAGTCTGTATTTATACAGTCATTTGATCATGCATACAGACCTCATACAGATTACAGACATTATACAGATATTGCGATAAAATTACAGATTTATACAGACAATTATATCCATCAATAAATTGAAAATGATTCAAAAACGATTTTATTTTCCATATCAAGTTGGCATGTTTTGTTTGTGACCTAAAGCGTCTTATGTTTATAAAAAAAAAGTATTTCGGAAAACTGTTCATTTCCTCAGATGTTTAAGGACCTAGTTTTGAGGCTTCTTTTATATTAAAATAGACCTTAAGTTAAGTAAGGATTTTAATGTTTTGAAAATTTGCTGAACGTTTTTTGAGCTTCGCCATACCTTCTGTTGATAGCGGACTGATAACTTGAGAGTTATTCAGCTACGCAGAGAATATTGTTCGCAAAATTACATTTACAGTTTATTCGTTTTAAAGTTGCCAACGCACCCAAGTAACCACGAGGCTATAATAGCATACATATGTAGGGCAAATGCATTACGTCTAGTGCATCATTGAATTTGGATTAATGCTGAAAAGGGCCCCCCCATTGAACTAATGCTATATCTTTTTTATGCCATAAGACATTGCTAAAGTAGCATTATTGCATTGGTAATGCATCACTACATTCTTAAAGCTAATCTAACGCTTCATTACTTGACAACTGTCAAATAAATGCGATCCCGCATTAATGATGTTGATTTTGGGTTGAACAAGTGCAATAATATAATGCTTGTGGTTACTTGGGCACTTCAAATCTATTTATCCTACTGGAAAATCCCATAGAAATTCAAAAAACTTATCAGATAATCAAGAAGTAAAGATTGTTTGGAATGTAGCGGATCCAATATTATTTTGAAAGAAGTTTAAATCACAGACAAACAGACGTAACACTCTAATTGATGCCCATCGTCCACCTTAAAAAAAACTACTAGCGAAAAGCAGAAACTATGCTCCGATCTTTTCAACTCGACAGCTGATATAAACTGCTAAAAGCATGAGAAATGGTAAGCAAAAAAAGTAATTTAGTTGTCATCTATTATGAACATAGAATCATTATAATGTTTGAAAATTGGAAATATCATTCTTATAATGTTTGAAAATTGGAAATATCAGCAACTCAAGGAGTGGACAGCAATATCTGCTAGAACCAATGATGCAAAGAGATGGTATTGATAGGTCCGTACTTTCTCTTTACATCTTTGGTTCTAGCAGACATTGCTGTACACTCCTAGAGTTGCATATTGATAAGAATGATATTTCCAATTTTCAAACATTATAATTATTTACGTGCTTCGTGCAACAACAAATAACATGAATAGTTTAAATGTATAGAATCATTGTTGAGGTTACGTGACAATACCATCCCGTCGCAAGCTGCTGCTACGCACATTATTCCTGCACACTACCAAAATGACATGTAAATTTCTGTCCCCTGAGACCGACACATGCAAGCGTCCTTTAGCACATAAGAATGAGTTGAAAGAGAAGAGAAAATAAATTCAATCAAACACATCTTTGGTTGAATTGCGTACGTATCAGTTTTAGGAGACATAATTTTACACGAAATCTTTCTTTACGTTCCCCGACTTTTTACAAACATGAATTACGTCTCTTGTAAAATTCAAAATTTCTAAGTGTGTGAAATTCCTGGTGAACCATCCCACGAAACGGAAATTTAATTCCCAGACATCGAGTTCCTTGTTAGTCCCTTCAATCATGAATTGACTGAGGATGTAACGGAGGAGCAAGCGTCCACTAATTTTCACTTTTCTGCACAGAAAAAAAATTCTTGTAGTAAAAACTACCATTATACCCGACTATGCCTATCTTTAAAACTACCATGAAATTTCAGTCAAATTTACTACGTTTTACCATAAACCATAACCTTCAACATTTGTGGTATATTTGACAGACCTCATATTGATATCAACCGCACCATGGTCGATCTAATCGCAGGCATGGTAAAATCAAACGCATTTATAGTCAGCTGAAAATTTTTGGTGTTTGCGCTTAATTCAACCTTCGAAATGGTAGTTTCGAATGCGATTTTTTTTTTGCATGTACGAACCAGCTTCGCTTGCTTCAAAACAAACGATTGACAGTCAAGCGAGCCTGAAGTAGTGTGCGTGTGTTTCATGGGCGCGCTCGTTGGCAGCTGTTGCGGCAGGCAAGATAATCAAACATGGTTGAAACTGAAATGGGCAGAGCGGCCGTCAGATAGCGCTAGTGTTTTAATGTATCTAAATTTTAATTTATGACAAGGTATTGTAAAGCAATTTGTTCTTAGTTTTACATCTGTTTGTCTGTGTTCTAATGATTTCTACTAACTTTCAATATCGAGTAGTTAAAAAAATATTCATTATTTAAAAACAAAAGATATTATTTTAAAAAAAACTAAATTTTAGAAGCATGGAAGCAATTTTTCTTGAGAATCTCTAGAATTTTAACTGATGTTCAACGACTTTTCTTGTGAATCAGGATTTTTAATGATACTAAGTACCTTGAGACATCTGGTGACAAGTTTGTTCTGCAGTTTTGGGAATTTATTGAATGAACTATTTGATATGTTACTTAATTAAAATCAAAGGAATGCAAAAAAACTTTCACTAAATTAAAGTTCAACTTGGGAAAACTTCAGATAATTATGTAAGATTTCAAAAAGAAAATTAAATACGAAGCATACCTAAGTAACCAATAAGCATTAGCATATGCAGTAAATCAACCCTAAATCTGCATTTCAGATGCTACAAGCATTATATTAGCATTATATCAGCATCTTCTGTGTTAAAGTTGCATTTCAAATGCTATTTAAATGATTGTAGCCTGTAATAAGCATTTCGAATGCAAAATAGCATTAATGAAGCATTATCATTGCATTGCAGTAAAGTAGTCGTATATTGGGCCAGAAGTGGCATTTATGTTGCATTTTTATAAGCTGTCGAGTTGAAATGGTCGGAGCATAGTTTCCGCTTTTCAAGCGGCTTTTGTCCGCCTCCATCAAACTCCACCACAAGCTCCCTTGACAGGCAGAATTTCACCCCCTGCGCGCATATACTTGTCAAAATTAAATTCTATGTAATAATAATATTAATCTCAAATAAATTTTATGCCTTTCCACGTCACGGGGAAAACTAGAGAAGGATTTTCCGCAGTTTTTACCTTCCTGATTAGAGCAAAATAAATTCACATTTGCGTCCCATGTTTTAACGAAAAAAAACAAAACATTTCCGAACACACTCACACTTGCAAGCAATGCTAGTACAAAGAAATCATTAAGCAAGAAAATGTCATAATTGTCGATGCGAGCGCTGTGAGTGGTGGCTTGGCCAACTATTTGTATTCAAATTAATCATTTTTTTAGGTGGACGATGGGCATCAATTAGAGTGTTACGTCTGTTTGTCTGTGGTTAAGCTTTGAATGGCCTTATATTTTCAAAATCATTTAAGAAGTCTTCGATATCGTTCTGAGAATTAAAACAAAAAGGGTTTCAAGACTTAAGTATGTTACATAATTTTAACGAACTACAGTACTTTTCAAAATTTTCGTATGCATTCAGAAAATGGATTAATTTCGAATGGCGGAGACCAGGTTCACCCAAAAGGCCGCATTCTCCTTCGTGTGATACTTCTTAATGAAGAAGGCAACTTACGGTCTCCTTGTTCACCGCAAGCCACGATGGAAAGAGAAGTGACTTGGACATTCCATTCTCACTGGTCGTCAGCCACAGAAAGGCCTTCTTCGGGAATTGAGAATGGAAGATAAATTTGACGTCAAGCGTCAAGCACGTCTCGTTATCCATTATGAACACGACGTCGCGCTTTGCCGAAGTATTTCACCAGCCGCTCCATTTTTATTTCGGTAACCAACAGCGTTGCTACGATCGGTGATACACAGGTGGACTCACCACCTGGTGGCAGGAGAATCGCAAAAAAAAATAGTCAAATCAGTCCATTTTTTTAATGCTCTCGTTAATTACTACAAAACTAGAAGGACCTCAAGAATATGTGTAAATTTTAAAAGGCCACGAATCCTTAAAATATAAGAGATTCTCCCGAAATTTTTTGACAGTTCAAAAACGGGAAATGTAAAATAAAGGCTCGAGCGGAACGGCAATGGCAGCGGAAGAGCCCACTCTGACTATACCAGCTTGTCGAATAGAAAACTAGTTAGATCCAAGTGGATTCCTATTGGACACATCGACATCATTTGCGACAACTGTCAAACTTGCTTTTTCCGTTCCGTTTCCGCCCACATTACAATGGGGCCTTACGGCTTCCGATAAAAATGTATTTCAGAGTATGAGTTTACCTTATTTTTGCGAAAAAAAAATTGTCTTTGTTTTTGTCAAAATCCTTAATACAGACAAATAGAGACATTTTTCAATGTTCCCTACAGAAATTTTGAAAAACTATCTGGCACTCTGATACACACATATGCGTGCCCGAACACGTACAGCGAAAAGCAAAGTTAATAGCACAAAATTGCCATTTCTTCTCGAGCATCGAATCGGTTCGTTGCTATTTGAAATCAATTTCCATAGCAGCTGCTCTTATGAGATTCCGGTTTTTGGTGGTTAAATGATTTTAAGCAAACTATTTACTGACTTCAACTTTGAATCAAAACAATCAAAACAAACCCTCAACATCTCGACGCACACTATGATCCGTACTAGTATATGTGAACGGATTATCGAATATTTCAATGTGCTGTCACCAGACGTCATTGCAATCATATAAAGGCCTCTCCAATCTGCAGCGTTTTTTTTTGCCGCCACCGCTGCGAAATCGCGGCGTAAAAATCGCTGTGATGAGATTACATGGCGGCTTATGGGAACGCACAAACCGACGCGATTAAAAAACGCATCGCTCGGTTTGTGCGCTCTCATAAGCCGCCATGTAATCTCATTGCGACGATTTTTTCGTCGCGATTTCGCTGCGGCAGCGGCAAAAAAACGCTGTAGTTTGGGGAAGCCTTAAAGAGAGTGTATCCTCTAGATTATTCTAGAAAATAATATCTGGGACGTCTTGTACATTCACCATTTTTGCTGGTGGTGAATTTTGTCGCCTACTCATCGACATACATGTACTTTATTTTGAATCTTAAGCTTTTGCATCCAGTTGATTAAGATCGTCGAGGAACGCAAACTTTTACAAATTAGTTGTCATGATTCAAATATATACTTCCTAAACTTAACTTCACACAGTATGAAATAAATAAAGCCTAGTAATGATTTTTCATTGAATTACAGGACAATAATGGTTCCATCGAAAACGAAGAACTCCGAGGATTCCTGAAAGATCTGCTTGAACTCGTGAAAAAGGTGCGTTCACTGATGATTTATTTCTTAGCTTCTTATTTCGACCAACTTGAATTCCTTCCCCCTCACCTAGGACTACGACGCGCAGGACCTGATCGAGTTCGAGGAAACCATCCTTCGGGGGGTGGGCTACGACAAGGAAGGTAAAATCTCCCGCAAAGAACTGACCATGATCCTGCTAGCCCTAGCCAAACAACCCCCAGAGGACGACCAGTAATATGGAGAATGCACTTCTCTCGTTTCGCACCCGCCGCCCCCGTCGTCGTCGTCGTCGTCGTTGCTGCAACGGTCGTCATCATCCAGCCACCATCACCGTAGACTGTCCCGAGCTGGCTCCCTGACATCGGCTCTAGCTGTACAACCAATTGCTAAGTTGCGAACGTTGCTTGGCCTAGGTCATCAACAGCACCATGGCATTGACAGTAGTAATGGTAATGGTTCTCACCGGCCACCGCATCAGCAACAACAACAACAACAACACCCGGAAACGCCTGTGTCGCCGGCGTCGCCGTCGTCGTCGACACTTCCTCATGTAGTGGAACCAGTAGCGGAAGCAACAACCAGTAGTTCAGAACATCACCAACAACAACTTCTACCGGTAGTCGTCGTCCACGATCGGGTAAGAGATTTTTACCGCCGGATCATGCGACGTGGTAGGAAGCAGTAGATTTCACTTCAATTACAACCAATACCAAGCACGCATCGCAAATTGAAGCCGGAGGCAGAAGAAAACCGCAAATTAGATCATCCACCCAAATAATTACAAGAACTGGAAACTGAACGAACGGATCCATTGCATCGGGATGTTGAGGGTTCTACAATGGCGAATCGATCGAGAAGGAAAAGCAAAACAAAACAAACAACAAATAACAAATTCAAGAACGAGTTTTGATGACAGAACAAAAATTTAAGGGGGCAGGTCGTAGGGATACAAAAATGACCGCCACCATGGCCGATTTGTATCGTCACTTCGAATTTTCGAAGGCACAAGTCTAGGAAACTACACAGATTTCACGTGGCTTTTAATGTTGGGCATGTGAAAGAGATTTGGATCTCTTCTGCGAGTCGAATGAGTTGAACTTGACGAGTCAACAATTCTCGAGTAATACATGATTAGAGCCAAAAAGCCAATTGAAAACAATGAGTTTAAACTTCTCACGAATCTCACAACACCCTTGCGAATTGAAAGCAGCATTTTGTAGGCGAATGTTTGCTCTAGCATAAAGTGTTGTTGGATATCGTAGGAGTATTGTGCTTCGTGAGAGATCAACGTTGAAAGTCATTGTTTACAATTCGCTTTTAGGTCCGAATCATAAATAACTCGTGAATTGTTGTTGTTGTTTCGTATTTAAGTGACATTCAGCCTGAAGTAACTTGGACCCTACATATCGAACCCATCAACACATGGGCTGGCACCAACGGCATTACCTCCCTTCCGAAGAGAGACGTGACCAGAGATTTTTCGTCTCAGAAAATCCCAAAAGGCGCTGACTGGAATGGATAACAGACCAACTGAAGTGAGAAGCAACCACGCTTGCCACTACGCCACCGGTGCCGTCAAGTCGACAATTCTCGGAAACTTTTTCAAACAGACGTATGTCATTTTGTAAACAAAGAGGGGAAGTAAGATTCAAAGGTAAATTTCTCGAAATTCTCAGTACCCTCACATAAAGTAGCATCACAATCATGTAAAGCAATTTTATTCCTTGTGTTGGTGGCCCAAGTTTGCATGAAAGTGCTAAGGGTTTCGAGAAATTTACGTTTGAATCTTACTTCCCCTCTTTGTTTACAAAATGACATACGTCTGTTTGAAAAAGTACCCGAGAATTGTCGAATCGAGTGAGTCGACTCTCCATTTGATTTGCACGGAGAGTCGACTCACTCGAGGCATCCAGTGAGAGCGACTCGTTTGGACTCATTCGACTCGCAGAATCGGCCTAACTGTAGTTTCTTGGATTTGTGCCTACGAAAATTCGACGTGGCGGTGCACAGCAGCCATGTTGGCGTCCATTTTTGTATTTCAGCGACATTCACCTTTAAGAAGAAGAAAAATCGAAGCACAATTTAATCCGTCTTATGAATATCGTCTTTTCGATGATGGCAGTAGCCCACTCTTTCTAAGCTAGGCTACCTTATCCGGATTGAGATTTCAGGCTTTACGAATTAAGAAAAAAAAACTAAACAAAGGAAGAAGGGGAATCGGAGAAAGAGCTACATCTAATTCTAGTTCCGATAAATTTATTCCTTATAAAAGTCCTTACTGCAGCTTTGATACTTCTGCAAAGCAACTTGTCTCCTACATCTATCGTTTTCTGTCTGTTCGAGAGGGAAGGTTTTGAAGCACTCCTCTGGGTTAGTTTCAATTGTAGAAGGAATGTTGATGCAAGCAAAGTTTGAGGACAACTTGAAACGAGTTTGAGATCGGTACATTTTTAGCATTTTAACAAACTTCCCAGTGGATTGCTCATTGTTCCCATTTAATCCGTTGAAACGCTTGGTGGAAAACTTAGGAGATTGGAATCGATATTTAGGCCTACTCTGTGAGTCGAATGAGTTCAGATGAGGCGCTCTCACTTAATGAGTTTATCGAATCAAGTGAGTCGACTCTCAATGCATATCAAATGGAAAGTCAACTCAGTCGATTCGACAATTGTCGACTCGTCAAGTGAGAGCGACTCGTTTCGACTCATTCGACTCACAGAATAGACTCTATTGATAATTGTACCGGATCAATGGTATTGGTATTGGTCGTAATGTTTGATTCCGTAATGAATGCAAAATGGCCAATTTGTATCGTTACTTCGAACTTTTGAAGACACAAATCTAAAAAATACAAAAATTTCACGTAGACCTATTCCACGAGCCGAATGAGTTGAAACGAGTCACTCTCACTTGACGAGTCGACGATTGTCGAATCGAGTGATTCGACTCTGCGGGCAAATTAAATGGAGAGTCGACCCACTCGATTCGACTCATTTGACTCGCAGAAAGAACCCAAATGATATGTTCAGCAAAACAATTATCAATGTTTGGCATGTTAAATCTTTGTAATTTTTCAAATTTGTGACTTTGAAAATTCGAAGTGATGATGCAAATCGGTCATCATGATGGCCATTTTCGTATTTTAACAACCATCAACTTAATGGACGTTTGCAAAATCATTCTTAATTTATTCAAACCATGCAAAGCTGCATTGACATTCAAATTATTTAGCTAGAATTCATTAATCTTTAAAAGAATGTGAGTTTTCTGTTCAGATCTAGAAACGCGTCCATGAAAATCGTATGTCTTTGCTAATGTGGTTTGGAACCACTTCGGAGTTTCTCGAAAAAAAAGGCACAAGATGGCACTGAATCAAACTTCTGTAACGTACGAGAAGATACAATATAGGGGTCAATTATAGAAGTTGAGTCGAGCAACTCGACTCAGCCCTTGTCACTGCCAAAGTCGAGCTAAATTGCGCATTACAGAAGTCGACAACCGAAACCGACTGTCAAATGTAATTTTTGAAAAATTTCAAAATGTCATTGAAATATTACATCATACAACAATTCAGGACTTCCATCAATTTAGTTGTCTTTTTCGATATTCAAAGAATAAATGTTTACATTTGTCACTCTTGTTCTGTGAATTAATTAAACTAATGTTTTTGTCATTCTGAAAACCTCATTGGGAAGCTGCTCTACAGTTGCGATTTGAAGTATTTTTCTAAGAAATTATTAATTAGTAATGGAAAACAGGTTTTGCCGTGAGAATACGGAATGAAACTAAAAAAAAAACAAAGTATAAAGAAGCACACGCCTAGATGAGAATACCTAAAATTAGGTAATGTTGACAATACCTAAAATATCGGTAAAATTAAACGATCATAAATATATTTAATGACATTTCATATTCCAATATTGGACATACATAACATAACATACACAACATAATACAGAAAACGTATTTCTGTAATACATTTGAACATTTGTTTCTTGTTAAGTGCAGAATTTGGAATACTACTCTGAATGGATACATTTATAGACAAATGCACAGAAAAAGCTAACCACACTTTTCACAATGAGAGTATAAAAGATAGAAACAGCCATCGTGTTCTTCGTCCTTTTTTCTGACACACAAATTTCTGAACACAAGGGCACCAGTACCTGTCAAATCTAAGGTGTGACGTCACTGTGATTTAGACCATAATTGCATGTCTTATTTTAAGCATTCTGTAAAATAAAACTTCAAACTTCGGTAATTTTTAAGGTTTATTTTCGTTCAATACTATTACCTAATATTAGGTAATTTGTTCTTACGCATAATTTGGGTAAGTGCACTTTTGAGCGATTTTCGGTACTTTTTAACGATCTTTGGGTATTTTCATCTTGGCGTGCAGGATGTATTTAATAGAGGTTAGATAGAAAGAAAATGACAGTCGGTTAGAAAAGGGGTTCCGACAATAAGGTCGACTCGGGTCGAACAGTGGAATTGGTACTCTTCAACATTCCTGCTCAATGCTGATATTCCTTCAAACCGTACTTTTCGTGTAGTTGGCAACCCCTTCGTCAGAATGTTAGCTTCCTGTCTTTCAGAGGGGACATAATCCATTCAAATGCTTCCTCGCTTGATCAGGTCACGGTTGAAATAGTACTCAACTTCCACGTGCTTCATTCTTCTGCAGTTACGTGATTCCTCCGCCATTCGAAAAAACGATTGGTTGTCCTCATGGTACGTTACCAGATGATCAATTGAGATCGTTTAATCAGCTTGTTACCGGCTGGTAACATAAGTCTGTTTAGTTTATGTATATATTGATGTGGAGAATCGATTGTCCAGCTTAAAACGGTCAGCTCCAAACGTTGCGGAGCTGTGTGTGGAACATGAGCGAGCAACAATCTATTATGTGGTAAAGGCTACCGATGTTCATGAACGGAAAAAGACTTACACAACGTCACTATGAGTGCTCGGCAGACCATGAGCGTTATTCCGATAGTCTAAGTGACGTTTGTCACTTGGTAAAGTGAGAAAAGTCACTTGCTTCTGGTAAATCAAATGGAGAGTCACGTCACTGCAGGTGACTTTGCTCACTTTACCATGTGACAAACGTCACTTCGACTCTCGGAATAACCCTCCATGAGTTACCATGGATGAGAAAGAGTTCTTTGGTCTGACGGGGAGTTAGTTTGTTGGGTGTATTCTATGAAGACGAACGTGCACATTCGGGATATATATCACGTGAAAAAAAAAACAGTTGTAACCTACCGCCATTGGTCAGTCCAGTCGTCACTCTGATCGCCATTTCGGCAGCTAAATCGGTCACCACCTCATTCGTTAGTTGAGTAGTCACCTCGGCCATCAACCCGGTGCCACTTCAGCCACCACGTCATCCGCTATTCTCATCGTCATTCCGGCCATCACGTCGGCCTTAACAGCAGCCGATATTACGACCGTCGCTCTGTCCGGCCTGCCGGCTGCCGCTGGTTTTCTATCTAAAGTGTCAACTCGGCCGTCAACCCTGTTCCACAACAAACGGATTCCGGCCGCCAAAACAGTTACCACTACAGCCTACAACCACCACCCGACCGCCACGTCAGACGCCGTTCCATTTGCCATTCCGGCCACCACGTCAGCCACCATTCTCGTCGCCATTCCGGCCATTACTCCAGCCGCCATCCCCGAACCCCCCCTCTTCCGTTTATGTATAAACAAGATAAAACGATATATTCGTTATTAAGGACTTCCAGATCCGAAAAGTCTCCAACGTCATAACACCATGAGACCCAGGAGTAAAAGAGACCTTGAGTGCCCACCCCAGGAGTTAGCGTTGGCTTAACTCCAAAGCTCTGGGCTTGGGGCTGTTCCCTTCTGGAACTGAACAGTTTCGTGAAGAATTAATAGAGTCTTATAAGCTAGAAGACGCACCAACCAAATTCCTACACAGGTCGAAGAAGATAGCGACACGGTTGGCAGTTTCCGTGTAAGCCAAACATCGTGTTCCCAAACATCTTGAACAAGTACCCGGTCACAGATCGCCGATCGTTCACGTCGTTCGTCCAATCAGCGTCGCTGAGTGCAGCCAGGGCAACCTCTCGATCATCACCACGAAACTCCAACACCAAGTTCACTGTTCCTTGTATCTTACCTTACCAAGCAGACCAAGACCGGGGTGGCATCGGCTGTGTACAGAAGTTGTCTCCATTCTATTCGGTCCATGGCTGCACCTCGCCAGCCTCGCAGTCTGCGAAGGTTCAGCAGGTCGCCTTCTACTTGATCGTTCCGCCTTACTCGTTGCGCGCCCCTTCTTCTTGTGCCCATCGGTTCGTTTTCGAGAATAATTTAAACCGGGCTGTCACCCGTCATTCTTATGACATGCCCAGCCCATCGCAGACGACCGATTTTAGCTTGAGCTTCGCAACAACAGCGTAGAGCTTCTGAATTTTTTGGAGGTAACCCATCACTACAAGCCCTGCCTTGTGTCTAATAATAGGGCTTCGTACAGAAGACTCATTTTGATTGCAATAGTTTGACTCCATCCGGACATCCAACGAGCTTCCACACCTGGTTGTCTTATAACGATCGTAGCTTGTCATTCACATCAGCAATCCAGAGCGCCTGGCCATCCCGGTCTGCGATTTCAGCATAAAATGTAGGTGGATCTGTAGGGTTTGAAATGTTAATAGCAGACGATGCTGTGAGGCCGGTAAAAAAATCCAAGAACTTCGTTCGATGTGCCTGGTGGTTGACTCTACACTGTCTTCACGTCTTGATTGCGAAAGGAAGTCAGAGTTCGTGTCGTGTGGATTTTCAGTTTCATTTTGGTCACTGAGGTTTGTGCTCAGCTTAGACTCCACATCACATCATGTCATGTGAAGACACGCCGTACTGGCCTTGGTCTTTCGAAGGTCCTCATTGAGATCGAGTGGCCCTGCTTCAACAAGCCATCACCTAGGCTATTCTCTCGGGGCAACCTGCTGGATTTAATGATAGAAAGAAAATGACACTCGGTTAGAAAAGGGGTTCCGACAATAAGGTCTACTCGGGTCGAATATTGTAATCAAAGGCCTGGCAACCCTATACTATTTACTAGCGTTTGTCAATATGCAACATATCACGGCCCTTATTTGGACAAGGCCCGTCTGACCTTTGTTACTACGGGTACAAATGTCAGTATTGTTTACAAACAATGAATCTTTTGACGTTTGGATGTTAGAGATCTTAGCTTCAGGAAAATGGCTGCCGGCCGTCACGTCGCTGACTAGAATTCATGCCCTTCAACAATTAATATGTGGAGAATTCTCGATATTTATTACGAAGATGATTCAGAAGAGGAGCTTTCCAACATATCTAAAGTAAGCAGGAATATTCGAAAAACATATAATCCGTAGTCGTTATCTGACTAAAGTATAATTAAAGCTTAATTAAATCAAATTCTCGGGATTAGTATCATAAGAGCGTATGTTCATTGATTGAAAAACGCGTATAAAAAAAATTCCTAAGGATCGGACGCAGTGATAACGGAAGCGGAACGGCAACGGCAGCGGAAGAGCCCATTCACCCGAAAGCTGCTTGTCGGATAGAAAACTGATTAGATCCAATTTGATTCCAATCGGACATATCGACATCATTTGAGACAGCTGTCAAACTTACCGTTTCCGTTCCGTGTCCGTTCACATTGCGTTTGGGCCTTTACTTGGCAGAATGCGACAGATCCAGGGACCTGACGGACAGCCATTTTCCTGAAGCCAACATCTCTAACATCCAAACGTCAAAAAATGCCTTGTTTGTTAACAATACTGGCGCTCATACCCGTAGTAACAAACGTCAGACGAGCATTATTCAAATAAGGCCCGTGATATCTTTCATGCTGTCAAACGCTAGAAAAAAAGGCTTGTTCGCGACTAAATCTGGACGGATTAAACTTGGAATAAAACAAATTTGCCGTTAGTTCAATCCAAGATGCATTTTTTATTCATTTAATTGTGCATTATAAGTCATCTAAAAACTAATTACAGTTACTTGATTAGGCTGCATGAAGACACTACGAACTTTTGAGTTAACTCCAGCCATTAGGGTCTGTGAAGACTTCTCTGCAACCGATTTAGCTGCTTTTGTCCAAGATTTTCGAAATTTTTCTATGGTTGTAGCTTGTTGTTTATGTTGAGAGAGTTCTCTCTTCACGAGAGCCCAAAACCGCTCGATAGGTCGCAACTCCGGGCAGTTAGGTGGATTCACCTTCTTCGGTACAACATGGACTCCATTAGCTTCATACTATTCCAAAACATCTTTGGCGTAGTAACAAGATGCCAAATCAGGCCAGAATAGCGAGGGAGCGTCATGACTGCGTAGGAATATTCCATATGGTAACAATCGCTTCTTTAGCATTCTTCACGGTATATTTCCTTGTTTACCGTTCCGGTAGTGATGAAGCATTGGCTTGCTCGACCACAGGTGCATATTGCCAGCCAAACCAAATATATGTTGCGGAAACTTGGCCTTTTTCTTCGTCCTGAAATGCTCCTCTATGCCGTTCCGTTGCATGGCAGTATAGTAAGACATTCCGGGAAGCTGCTTAACGTCTTCCAGCACATAAGTTTCATCGTCCATTATCACGCAGGAAAACTTCGTCAAATATTCGCGATACAACTTGCGAGCCCGGGTTTTAGCCGTCACATTATGTTTATCATTACGGTTCGGTACAGTTTTCACCTTGAACGACTTCATACCTTGCCGGTGCTTGGAAGTATGCACGAAACTTGGGGACATTTTTATTTTTCTAGCCACAGTACGTACCGAAAGATCTGGTCTCTTCAGCAATAGTTGCATCACCTTCGCGTCCTTCTGGTGGTTCCTGAGATCCGTTTTCGTTCCGCTCTCAGCCTTCCTATCTGTTGTCAAACGTGTATCGGAAGAGTTAAGAACGTTACGGACAGTGCTTGCAGGAAAACCAAGCTTTTTTGCAAGTTTTCTTACTGACAGATCTGGATTTTCATTGCGACCGCACACAATTGCTTTTCGCACTTGCGTTTCTTTCGACGCCATCTTCGATCTAACAGCTTGTAGTATCACCAAAAATTGAGTTTATTCAATGAACAGACACACGTTCATCAGTCTGCGAAATATTTCAAAAGCAAAAACAGTTATTTTCAAGTGTTAAAACGTAGGCAACAACAGATGTTTCTAAAATCGTGAGCTATGAATGTTCCTCAGCCAACTCCTTAATGCATCGGAAGCCATGACGTCGTTCACTGTATTGATGGTGTCAACAAAACTGTCCACGTCGATGAGCCATTCATGAATATCCCCGTAATCCAAACCTTGCAGCTATTATTTCGGAATCCTGAGACCAGATCTCTTCAGGCGCTTGAGAATACAGCTCATCTTTCACAGGATTATTTTATGAGAAAAATGATTATTTAAAAAAAACACCCGCTATATACGTTTAACTTAAGAGCAGGAATTTAGTATTTTAAACTGATGTTTTTGTAAATTTTACCGGAATTAGGTGTTGATTGATAATGTATCCAGTAATTTTTGGTAATTATCGTACTTACAATTTCACAGTTTTTTACTGTAAATTTTATTGGACTTCCGTGTGCTTACTGAGTTTTTCAGTAATTTTTGACATGATTAGTTTGACGATCGTTCAGTAAAATACTTTTACTGAACTGCTTACTGAACACTCAGCTGTTTTAAATTCAGTAAAAAATTTACTGAGTTGAGTAAAAAAAAACTTGGTGTGTGTAATAGCAAAATGTGGAGCAAAGTGACGGTGGACTTGACTTCTATAATTGACCCCTTAAAACATCTAATGCTATCTAGATATTTTTCAAGATCTGTCATCTAAACAAAAGCCTACCTGACTAGACAACCAATACTAATCCATTCATCTCCGGTGATTGATTTATCCTCATATTACGGGACATTTAAAACAAAAAAAAAGGTTATGCTTACATTGTTGAAGCAGTTTTCGACCAAACGGCTTCAATGTCTTCTGTAGATAGATCGCCTAATGAAATACTTTCCTAACTTCTTTCAATCTATGGATAAGTGTAATAAGACAAATAGGATTCATTATTGAAGAAACGTAAAGCAAGTAAATCGCAAACAAATTTCAATTACAATAAACACATTCTCAGGCCCATCAGTTAGCAAACACATACACACACAAAAAAAGAAAATGTAGAATGGAAGCAAATCAAGCACCAAAAGCAGCTAGGAAAGAGACAATTACGAAAACACAACAAAAGCTAGAAGAACAACACATATGATAAATAAAAACAAGAAAATTGATTAATTAACAAATGTTAGATTAGTGAAAAATAATTACGAAGCAACCAAGCAACAGAATATATTTATGTGGCCTAAGCTGGAAAACTAAGAGAGGGAAATGATTCGTTGAGATATAAAATACCAATAACCTTAAACAAGAGGTTACAAAGTGAACAATGTGTTTCTGTTGGTTCAATAGTTGAACTAAGAAAGATCGATCGAACAATAAATAGGAATTCCCCTTCTTATCACAACTGATAAAGGGGATGAATTAAAAAAAATATTTTCATGCGAAACCCGTGCCAAACAACACAGAACACAGAATTTTTAAATCCCCAAAAGCAAACAAACATTTAAAAAAAACGAAAACATTTGTTATAGCATAATCAATCCAAATCTTAAGCCCAACTTTCCTCTACCCGCAGAGATTATTATATAATTGATGTTAACTCGTGTCTAAGGCAAACGAAAAACCTCTCTCTTCACTTATAAAACAAGAAAGCTGTTGAAAAATTCTCAAATTCTATATCTTATCGAAGAAGTGAAAAAGAAAGATTTGTAATAACTGTTACTCGTTCTTAATCCAACCATTACATAAATATATTACACTACTACTAACTACTAACTACTAGCTACTGTTCTACCATTGTTGATATCCACTGTTTCTACTTTACTTCCTAAGACGTAAGGTTCAACGAAAGCAAAGGTTAGTTAGAGATTGGCCGGAGGCGAAGCAGAGAGTTTCTGTACCTTGTACGTTTAGATTCGATTTCTCTCTTTGGCACCATTCAACACTCCTTCAACTTCAAGCTAGGTTTACTTTACTAAACTTCTTCCTAGTAATTTGCTTCAAAACTTGACAACTTGAAAGGTTCTGATAACAAACAAAAATAATTGTATAGTAGTCAAAAAAAAATCCGGCCATTTAGATGAGTAACAATGAAGGTTTCATTTCTTACCCAAGACACAAACCGTTTCCGCATCCAGTCACTTCTAGTTTGTATTGTTGAAAATTATGACGAAAATCGTGTGAAACGGAAAGCAAAATAAAATTGTAGTCGAAACAATAGATTTGTTTTGTATTAGGGTAACTGGGGGTAAAGTGTACTCCTCTAGAAAGAGACCGATTTAATCCACTACACGATCATACATATTCACTATGTTTTAGTAAGATCATTAGTCCAATATGTTCTCCAATAATGAGTATGGGGAAACATGCGGGTTAATAAGCCACTGCATGGGGTTTAGAGCACCAAATCTCCCCATAACGATGTAACGATTTGTTCTTGTAATATTGTTTGCATACCTGTCGGCGCTAAGGTAGGTACCGCAAACTAGCTTCGCATGGTTTCCAATTTTTGGCAGCTCCATGTTGTCATAACTCATATCATCAATATAAACATTAACGGTTGTTTGGCATTTTTTCATTTGAACCCATCAAAACTCTTACATACATCGTTTAAAATTTCATTGAAATAGTTTGAAACATACTTTTATTCCAATAAATTGTTTAAAATCAAAATAACAACGATTCAAAACCATAAAAACTATCTCTTAAAACAATAAGAAGTTAAGTAAAATGGATCTTTACACGAAATATCGGCCTTTTTACCCCAGGGGTGCATTTTAAACCTAGTTTCATAGAGTGTAAAGAATCAAAAGCCAATGCTTCATGTGAAAAAGTGTATGAAAATCGTATTTAATTTTATCCGGTTGATAGTTTACACCAAATCCAAAACTAACTAATAATTGTCCGGCTATTCATTTGCTTTATTACGTTCAATGTTGAGTACATAGTATATCATGCGTTAATTATTTAGAGAACGACGAGGAATGTTAACTCAAGCTGAGTGATGAAATATATATTACGAGATGCATTGCTTAAAGTGTATTTGATACCATCCGAAATATTCCAGAATTATATACTTCTTCTATTTGCTTCGTCTAAAGTGAGTGTTAACTCGGCTGAGGGTACTTCATATATAAGTTCGGCAACCCGTGTGTCAACAGCACCATCTAGTGATAAAAATTGCAATCAATACACATTTTACCTTTCCATTTGGTTCACGGAGAAAATCGAAAATGCTGAAAAGCATATTATATATTCCTCTCTACGCTTTATTCCTTTTAAATCACTGCAATGCATAAAAAGTATGCATTGAATCAATATATTTTATGCATTTTTATACATTTTAGATAATTATTATTTTCCGTGCATATTGCGATACCGGCGACAAATTCTAACTTCAAGACTTCAATCTTATTTATGTTTTTGCAATTGTGTCAAAGTTCCGTAATCTCGAAATTATCGATTATCATTTTCATCAGTGCAGACAAACAATAATTATTAGGTATTCGACTCATTCGACGCATATTTCATTATCAACCGATAGATAACTGGTTCCAACGAAATGTCTCCACCACCATCCTCGGGGCCACCACCGGTCCTGCAACATGGCGTAGCATCTGCCGCAAACTTTTTAGACAACTTCAAAAACCTACTCGGACTGGGCATGCGTGACTTAACAGACATGACCAAAAACTACGGGCCAGCCTTTCCCTATCAGCAGGACAGCCACGTAAAACCGGCCGATATTAAGAAGCTGGTGATGGCTAGCGAACGGATTGAAATCATGCTCGAGAAGGTATGTGTACTGTAAGAAATTTTAGCAATAGATTGTCATTGTCGTTTTTACCTCAGGACTCAGGAGGCGATCCGCAGAAGAAAACGGAACTTGTGAACAGCGTCAAAGAACTTTCTAGACGAAATATGGTATGCCAACAAGGGGTCGGTCAATCTGATCAATTTAAAATTTTCAAAAGATTTTAAATCTTTTCCAAAGATCGGGCCACTGATCGGGCAATCTTGGTAAAACAAGTAGGCATTTTTTTCAGTGTTTCAAAATTGTAAATAAAAAGATGAAAAAAAGCAACAAATGTCAAAACAAATTCACGTCCTTCGATCTCTGCATTTACATAGTTCGTGATTCAAATGTGAATACTGAAATCTTTTATAAAAAATAATATAATATATAGCAAAGCACTTAGTAGAGGAAGTAAATTTGGTAACCTGTATTCAGAAACTTGAAACCCAGACGGATGCTCGGACGGATGTTTATGTAGAGAATTATTATTCCTGATACTAAGTGATAATCGTTTTTGGAGTAATCGTGCATCGAGTTCGGTTCCGAATTGGTGATATACTGCAGGGTTTATTCCTTCAACGATGGAAAATGAGTATAGCGGTGTCGTAATGCTAACACGTATGATCATTATAATTTACTATCTTTTTATGATTCGTATTTTTACTAAAGCTAGATTTTGTAATCTAGATAAGCTTTAGTGAAAACATGAAACTTGACTACGGTACGGAATTTCAGATTTTTAATCTGCAGAATTAACACTAGAGTCCATCTATCAATTATCGGTTATTGATAGCTCCTTAAAATTGGAGCTGCTTTGAAGATAGATTGTATTGTATGAATCGTAATCGGTTTTATCTTTAGTGTTGGAATTTCTGGAACAGTACAAAACAGTCAGTGTTTTATATGCGAGTTATTTATTTTTCATGCATCATATGCTTAACTTGTTATGTTACATAGAAAGGATTGTCTTTGTTGGTCCTTTCACCTATTTATTTTTGTGTCGATTTATTGCTTATCTTGAATCGGTTCAGCCGAAAACGCATAAGCTCCATAAAATATAGCATCCATAAAACTTGTGATTTCTTCACTCGTGTTTTCCTGTTCCTGATCCAAAAACAAAAACGTTCCGGTTGCATCCCGTTTTACACTCCGGTAAAACCAATCCTTCCTCCGAATTTTAAAATATACCATCTACCTACTTCCTCGGGAGTCAAAGAGTCGAAGTCAATAGATGATGGCTCACGTTGATGGTCTTTTTGTGCAGAATGTTCTATTAAATTAAAACGTATCAATTAAGAAAAAGTTTCCAGGAATATAAAACATGATTCATTTCCTCTCTGATTTACAAATCAGTTGATCAAATTGATTCGCGTTAGTGGATTATTTTATTCTTCAGTTATGACTATTATCATTCATCACCGGTTTTCGGTTGAACCATATTGTCGTCACGCTGGAATAAATCTCACCCGACCATATATTTTCCACCCGCTCTAATACTCAAATTTATATTGGAAATAGTGTCCGACATTACTTAGTTGCTGAAATAGAAAGAGAATCGCTTCGTTTTAATTCTTCTATATCTGGAAATGTGGAACTAAATCTGGAAGCAATTTCTTTTTAAATAGTATCTGCATTCATGTGCTCTTACCACCTGATGGAAAACGGAATTTTTTTTCCAAAATCTAATCCTGCTCTCAATTAAACTTAAAAATGTTTTATAGTTACCTGTTTTAATGCCTGAACTCGCGGGTGAAACAATAACATTATATTGAGCATAATATGAATACTAACGAACGCGATCAACACACGTTTGTTTGTTGATATTCTGAAATACTGAAATAAAACAACAGTCTGTTTCAAACTGGCATAAAAGATTTTAAATCTTGACTAGATCGTCTGATCTTTTACAAAGATTGGAATAAAAAATCAAAAGATCTGATCAAATGATCAGGAAGTCCGACCCCTTGTATGCCAATCATTTGAACATTGGGTACGATCCTGAACTGCATCTTCGGACGAGTCCTCAGTGGACTGCATGTGAATGAAACTTACATCGTGCTATTCGGGATTGTTTGCAAGAAAAACCCGTTATGATGGACCGAACAGCGTAGCGGAAAAAGTTCACGGATCAGGTCAAAGGAACAGTCCTCAAAGCCGTGAATGCGAAGCAGCTAGCCGAAGACATTTCGATTTGCCTCCAAAAACCAGTTCTCGATTTTAAACAAAACCACAAAAATTTTTCCTACTTCTTTTTTTCTTTTAAAAAATCGTCCAGTAAATATCACAATAAAACTGCGTTTAAATTTACTATGATAATATGCGTTCAAAGTAACAGAATTTGTAGACAACTGAACCATATTATTGTAGATTTTACCATATGCCGATCCAAAATCGGAAGGTAGAATTGACTATATTTTATAGTTAAATTAACTATCCCGATGTTAGCACAAAATACTACATTTGCGGTAACTTTCACTATGTGCACTACTGTCATTGATTTATTTTAACTATTCAATTCCAATTCGAATAAGTTTATGGTTTAATTAAGCGCTATGCACCGACAAATCTCAGCTGACTACGGTTTGAAGCGGAACCTTTCGTACATCTTAAAATTACTACAACATAGTAATTCGCAGTTCAGAAATATCGCCTGACGTACGCCATTTTGTTTAAATCAAATTCTTGTTGATTTCCGTACCGTGCGGTCAATTTTTGATTTTTCAAGTCTATTCAAAATGAGTTCGCTGCAAACCGTGGAAAAAATTGAAGTTATTGAGCAAAATGCACTAGACGATCCGGATAATATCGAAGGTAAGCGTAAAATAATGTTATAACTCGTTTTTAACAATACACCTCCATATCTCACAGAGGAGGACCATAACCCGGATTTGCAACAGTTGATCGCTCATTGGAATTTGTGCCCGGCTGTTTACGCTATTCTTGTCCACAAGTAACCGAAAATATTATTATTTAAGAAAACCTCAATAAATTGTGCATAAAATGTGTAACAGAACATGGATTCTCGGTTGCATATCTCAAAGAGATGAGTGACAGATCATTGGACGACGTGTTTTCGGCAGCCAAGTGGACCGGCCATAAGTATGCACTGCGGCAGAAGTTAGTACTGTGGCCCGAAAGCGCATTGTTTCGATCGACAAGTACTTCAAGCGCCGACGTGAATCCGCTGGTAGCTACTCCGGTTGAGTTTCCAACAGCCGCCTCTCATTCGAACCCTCTGAAGCATCGCCTACTATCTACTTCCGTGACAGTACAACTGTTAAACGACATTCTGTGTCGGAATGAGAAAGGGAAAATAGTTGTGAAGCATTTCCAAAAACACCAGTGTCTAGATGCTACGCACAGAAAATATTTGGCCCACACGGTTGTCGATTATTACATTGCCAACGATATGTACTTCACTCTAGCAGACATGGGAAAGTTTGCTCAGCTGGTTGCCGAACGGTTTCCAACGGAACTAGCTGTAAATTGATCATATAACACTAATAGGTAATATCAACATAATTATGCTGTTGATTTTTTGCAGGTCTTCTACTTCAATCCTAGAGACGCAGCAGCCGGCAAGAAACATCCATCTGGTTTGATCTACGACCGGTTCCATAACCGGAATAAAAAGCAATTTACTAAAAAATCTAAGTTTGAAACGGAAACGGAAAACGTCTACTGCTTGTCTAAATCCACTGCACTCAATCCATCTGAAAATGGTAAATACTTTGGTTCAATTTGAACTTCTTGGATTATTTTATTTCTTAACTTTTTTGCATTTAGACATAACAAAGTTATCAACACTGCGAAACTGGCTGCGCAATAACTTTGCTCCAGCAGAGGAGGTGCAATTGAAGTGGAGAGAATCACTGCCTTTACGATTGCGCACTATTATCAAGGAAACTGATATTGAAAAAGCAGGTGTGCTTTCCGAGTGGCCCAGAATACTGGATGAAACTGGATACCTACTGGTGAGTAGACCAAGCGGAAGTGTTCAAAAAATGATGATTGCAACTCAGGGTATTTAGTACATCAAATTTCGACTCAGCTTTTTACTGTAACAAATTCTAAAACTTTTCACTTTATCATTAGAATGAGACGCCTCCACTGAGGAGGGTGATATGTATTTCAAACAGTTTGAATTTGTGTTTACGGATATAATTATATGTTTTACTCGAGTGAGCGAAGGATACTGAAGCATAAGGAGCTACATGTGCTCTGATAGTATTTTATTTGTAAACATGGCTTAGAATACGGATATCAAACTGAAGCAATTGATCCAGATGTTCTCGTTAAAAATTTCCAACGTGCGTAATTGCAGATAGTGCTTCGCGACGTTCACATTTGCTTCCAGCGGGCAGTCTCAGATCGCAGCATTTCGTTTTCTCTGTCCTCGTTGCTACTGGTATCCGAAACGGACTTGTTATTTGCCTGTAGAGCTGACATGATTCGAGATTGACTGATCCTGACTGATATTGTCCAATATCGAAGTTATCTAAAATCTGGGGTTGAAATTTTACTGAAACTCACAGAGAGAAGAGTAAACATATAATGGACGATGCTACAACAGTAAACCAAATGAGACTAGCCCGAATAGTTAATAAATCGTTTGGTGCAAGCAAATATTTATATCCCCATCTGATTGATCTGATAGGAACAGCCGAGAGAATAGCGTATAGTGGAGCAAGAGTTTTGGGAATGAGATATTCAAGCCCACGCTGTAAAATCGTCATCTCTCACCTGATCCGGTAGTAAACTGTTAGCATCGAACCACAGCTTCTGATTATGCATATTCCATGGGATGGCAGCAGTCGTTCTCTCGGGACCGGAGCAGGATTTTTTCCTATTCTGGTAAGCTGATTGTCACCCGTAGATCCAGACTGAAGCGTTTCTTTGTGCTGACTATTCGAGATAGAATGCGTGCATCCTATGGACCAATGCTATCAGGGTAGGTTTTTGTGCGAAACTACGTCGACATGTACATGCTCAGAACGATCCCTTCGTCGTGTATCCAGAAAATGATAAGGATTTTCAGCGAAGATGGAGATTTGCGCGGAAGATTTTTAGCGAACGGCAGATGCGTGTGTGAAGCAACGCGAGCAACTCAAAACAATAACAAAGAATGTTTTTCACGTAAACAATTGGAAAGGGCTCATTATCATAGTGTAAACATTGAGTATACACGTTGAAAAATATTTCACATTGACTATATAGGGTAAATTTTACCCTAAGTTATAATCTGAATGTTTACGCATTGGATTGCCTTAAAAACTCGTACGAAAATTTTCATTCCATTTAAATGCTTAAACGTATATGTTTAAGGACAAAACAAACCCTATGATGCTATCCGTGTAAATTTTTACATCGTTCCTCGCGTCGTAATTCAAAGGTTTCAGAATAATAATAATTGGACATATTCCAATCATTTGAGGATTTTTTTTAATTTTAAGTAAATATGTAATTGCGTTCAAGAATCTAACTGAAAATTGTACACCAACTTTTGAAGAGGTCCTAACGTGCAAATAGCGTTAACTCCATGACTAAAATAATAATAGTGAAATTCCAAATTACAAAATAGTTCTGTTATTCTTTTATTTTCACAGATCGATTCAGACTTCGCACATCTTTTTCGAAATTCTGAGAAGCTGTTCAATGATTGGGAATTGCTCTCCGAGAATTTCTTGAATTACATCCGAATCAACGAAATCAAAGACGATCGCTCTCAACGGATTTTGGACCTTTTAGAGAAAGCTACGGTCTGCAAAGGTACAAATAAACGAATCAAAAATTAATCAATAATACCTAATCAATGTTTTCTCCTAATCCTAGATGGTTGTGATTTAATTCTGTGCTTCGTTTTCCAAGCACTAATCAAACGGATTGGCGAAGCACTCTCGTGGGAAGTTTCCCACGATATTGCAGGCACAATTCGAAGCTTGCTGCATTTGCGATACGACCGACGAGTACATTGATGACCTTAAAACATTGCGGCAGGATAGCGAAACAGCGAAAATTGCATTTACACCACGCATCTATGCTATAGGCAGCTTTGAACATATTGAGGCATTTTATGTCGTGACCGGAAAATTTGAGTATAGATTGCCGACCTTCGTGCGATAAAAAGACGTGGTTATAAAATTAAAATACGCTCTGGACTACAACTTTCCCGACAGTTGTGAAGCCTTCTTGGTGTTTCATGACCAGATTCTTTTTACGGAATAGATTACAAGAGAAAGTCGAAAAACAGCCAGCTCTTGCAACTTTTCGCCTATCTTGAAGCTCGCCAAGAAGGTCGTAAGTAATGGATTGCTACCTGTGTCCCATCTTATTTCAAAGTGTTGATGATTTATTGAAACACATTCAAATTGAGCATGGAACTCCTACCATTTCAAACCATAAATGCACTGCATGTACACCAGCTACGCTCTTCAAGGATATGCATCGGTATAAGCGCCACATAAAAAATCTCGTCATCAGGCATTATTTCAATGTAGCAGTACATCATTACAAGTCCATAACGAAGACGTGCACCTCGGAGAATACGAAGGGCCTATCGTCGAGGCCGTCTTGAGTGAATTCGATAAAAATGGTTATGAAGCAAAGGATCAGAATGGCCATGAAGCAGAGGATAACGAAAAAAATGATGCTACAGCAAAAAGTAAAGAAGAAGAAATATTAGAAATAAGGAGTAAATTAAGAGAGTTTTCTTAAATTTTACAATAAGCTTACACAGTAAAAAAAATTTAACCAGGAAAGATATAATTGAGCTTCAGCATAATATTACGGAAGCCATTGTATTACC
>JAHHFK020004956.1:107500-209612 GCA_024533555.2 Aedes koreicus | reverse complement strand
GAAGACAATGCTAGCCTACACATTGATGACCGCCGATAATGACACCAGCAGAGAAATACAAAGGCGCATTATGGCTGGCAATCGTGCCTACTTTGGACTTCAAAGGACGCTAAGATCGAACAAAGTTCGCCGAACTACAAAGTTGACCATCTACAAGACATTAATTAGACCAGTAGTTCTCTACGGCCACACACTGAGAAAAAATCGTGTCAAATTATGACTAGAAGAATGCACATAAATGGAGCGGCCTTTATGATTTAATAATCTGTTGCATGGTAAATTACATCAACCAAATTAAATTTAGATTGTAACCCTATTTCGACCATATCAAGTTAATGGAATATTTCAAGACGATGTAAATCAGTGGTGCTCAGGTAGATGCTTGCAGTGGGCCAAAATGAAATTTTGCGCCAATGCCACGGGCCGCAATGAGTTATTTTTAATGGCTTAAAATAATTAATAAAAAACAGCTTATTTTGAGGACACGTAACTAGTTGATGTACCTGAAATGTAAAGCAATGCTCTTTCTTCCAAAATAAAAAAAAAATACAAACAACAAAATGTAGATTTATATCACATTCAATTTATTTGAAAATCAATAAAAAAAAACTTTTCGCATTTTAATACATAATTCACTTACACTTTTCTTGAGCAAGCTTATCGAGATCAGCCTTCATGCTAGAGGTCGAAATACGCAATGAATTGTCCAAATGTTCATCACTTATCTTATTTCTTGCTTTTGACTTTACTTGCTTCATCACGGAAAACAGTTGTTCACAAATGTATGTGGATCCAAACAAAGAAGCTACGAAAAGAGCATGATTTCGCAGCTCTGGGAAGCGCTCTTCCGGAACAAATTTGGCATAGAACTCCAACAAATCATGTTGATCAATTTTTTCTCGCAGTTCCGTGTCGCACTGTAACTCAATTAGTTCCATTTGGATATTATCTGGGGCTTGTTCAGCATCAACACTGAATGGAGCAGAAAAAAGTTTTAGAATTTTTTCATGCGCTTTGTAATCTCCAAATCTACGAGAAAAATCATTTTTCATTGTTTGGAGTGCGTCAACGTATTTTTTAGTCAACGTCACATTGCATTTTCCGAGAGTAGGGAAATGGGCAAAATTTAGAATTTTCATCTGTTTCTCACACAACACGAGTTTGTTTTCAAATGTACTGATTTGATTAAACATTTGATCAAATACGCGTCGAAGCACCTTTCCCCTGCTCAGCCAACGTACCTCAGTATAATATGGTACGTCACCATATTCTGCATCCGTGTCTACTAGAAGAGCCTGAAATTCTCGATGGTTCAATGCGTGCGATCGGATGAAATTAACTATTTTGATGACATCTTTCATGACATCTTTGAATCCCACGCTTTTGGCGCAGAGGTTCTCCTGGTGCACGATGCAATGGTACTGGGAGAATTGCTTTGACACTTCTGGTAATTTTCGAAGATGAGCAATTGCACCTTCATGTTTTCCTATGAATAAACATTTTTTTCAGTAATAAAATGATTAAGCACAGAGAACAGACAAACAAGCTCAAACATAATTCATAAATAAATAAATAAATTTAAACATACATAAATGTATGAAGAAAAATACCTAAAATTTAACACCATCCTTGGTACTAAATTTTCCAAGGCCGTAAATCTGATAAAACTGAATATTTTGCATCAATTTGTATGCAACCCTTCAAGTAAGAAGTAAATAAACTTACGGCCTGATGCCAGCGCCAAATACATCAAATGTCCATAGTAAATGTGATAATGCCAGTACTGTCAAAAGGCGACGTTCAAAATAGCACAACATTTTAGGCAAGAATTTTAAGGAGCTTGCACGTCTTTACACTGCGGTATAAGCTTGAATAATTTAAATAAGATGGAAAACAAAATATATACCACACATAGCGGGAGCTCCATCGGTACTCCGGACATTTTCTTCAGCGGTAGATCAAACTTTTCTAGAACAGCGCACAGAGCATTAAAGATATCAATGCCCTTCGTCGTTCCTTTCATGGGGAAAAGGCTTGCCAATTCCTCAGTCACCTCAAATTTCTTAGATATGCCGCGGATAAAAAACTGCCAATTGAGCTGTGTCAGATATATCCGTGCTCTCATCCAGCGCCACTGAATAAAATTCAAAGCTGGCAACTTTTTCCTTCAAACTCAACACAAGATTTTCAGCAATGTCTTCAACCCGCCTGGTGATGGTCGCCCGCGACAAACTCACTTACGCAAAGATGCGACTTTTTTCGGGACAAATAATTTGAACCACAGCTTCCATACATTCCTTAACAAACTCGCCGTCAGAAAATGGCTTCGAATGGGAAGCGAGTTTTTCTGCGATAATGAAACTTGCCTTTGTGCACAACTCGTTTTCTTGCTTTCTTCTCACAAAAAAGTTTTGCTGGCTACTCAAATTTCCCCTGAACTGAGCACATTTTTCAGCCCGCGCCACACCGACATATTTATCGATTTTTGACGCATGTTTCGACTCGTAGTGACGCTTCACATTAAATTTCTTCATAACTGCAACAGCTTCGTTGCAAATCATACACACCGGTTTTTGATTAATGCACGTAAAGAAAAACATTTCAGCCCACTTCTCCTGGAAAACACGTCCTTCATCAGCCACTTTCCGTTTTTTGCTAGTGCTGGCTTCCATTTTCACTGAATAATTGCTCGAAACTTCTTAGAACTACGCACGCGACTACAGAACGGAACCAATTGACAACAGACACTGAATGGTGAAAGTGAATGAACCTGTGGTTGTGGGAGCGAAAATATGACTGCATTCTCTCTTTCTTTCTATCCCGCCTTTTTGGTCATTCATCATCTGTGTAACAAGCACGGTAAAAATTGTTCACATAAAACTATGAGAATCACAATTATTGCACAGTAAGAAATGCAACTCAAATCGAACAGCAAATAGCTACATATTCAATGAAGTTCTCATATTTCTCAAATGCTATCGCGGGCCGCAGGATGAGCACAACTGATGTAAATGTTAGATAGTTGAAAATTATACTTGAAACGAATTTCCAACGAAAAGAAATGAAAGAGAAATTAATTTCCAGGATTAATAAATTTGACCCCAGCGATATAATCAGGGACATGTATGTGGTAGACTATATAGTAAATAAGATCAATTTCGCTTTTTTGCTCTGCGGAAACATGATGCATGATGACAATATTAAATCTGAGGAATTGATTTAGATTTGGCAACCAACAGCGGCTTGCTAGTGTGCAACTAATAGCCGACTCAAAAATGTGCACTTCGGTTTACTGCCGCAGGAAGCAAAAGAAATTTCACTCGTCGATGATTGCCTAGAGTCGAAATACAACTGAAGAGCAGACGATGCGTAGAAGGGAGGAGTGGCTCTTTCAGTTTACATGGCTGGTCTTGTAATTTTAAAAGGCAATGGTCAACAACCAATATAATTTCTGAAGGTCATGTAATTGTATGTTATTTTGATGGACTTGTAACGGATATTTAAAATACCCTTAATAGAACATAAAGATGCAGCAGCAAACCATTACGTCGACCTAAATTGTGTGTCATGTAGTTCCCATATTTTTTTAGTGTGCACGAAACATGGACATTGATAGTGGAGGACCAACGCGCGCTTGGAGTCTTTGAACGGAAGGTGCTGCGTACGATCTACGGTGGAGTGCAGATGGAAGACGGAAGGTGGAGGAGGCGAATGAACCACGGATTGCATCAGTTGCTGGGAGAACATCCTATCGTACACATCGCAAAAATCGGTCGACTACGATGGGCTGGGCATGTCATAAGGATGTCGGACGACAGCCCTGTGAAAATGGTTCTCGAAAACGAACCGACGGGTATAAGAAGAAGAGGTGCGCAACGAGCAAGGTGGATCGATCAAGTAGAAGGCGACCTGCATACAGCCAAGGACCAATTACATTGGAGACAACTTCTGTGCAGAGACCACACCGGCGTTGGTCTGATTGGTAAGGTTAGGTTTATCCAAGGTCCCGTTGCAATATATTTTGCATGGATGTGTAGCTCATTTTCATTCCATACGCCATTTTTAGCGCCGACCGAGCCGGATTCCTTTGAATTCGCTCCTTTACGCTCCTGACCTCTGAAAGAGACTACGTCTTTGTTTTCTATACTGGAGTAAAATTTCAAATCGAATTACGACCGTCACGAAAAGTGGTCAGGTTTTTAGCGTTAATATCTCAGTCGTATCTCAGAAGATTTTCAAAATTTTGGTACCAATCGATCGGGACTATTTCTATGTATCGATTTCATTAAAGAAAACTGTTGATTTTGGGTCACTTACTATTGGAAAATTCAAAATGTTAAGCCTTGTCTTTAAAAGCCATCAAAAAATATATTAATTCCAAGAATATTGCATTGTACAATCAAAACGTTACATTTTGTAGCGTAGTCCTACGTCTTTCGAACAACCCAATGGCGCTGTACTTCTTGGTTTTTTGTTAGAGTTTAAGTGTTCATACATTCTCTTATCTGCTAGAAATCATAATGGGAAGTTTTCATTTCAACATGCTTTCAAATCATAAAACTTGAATTATCCAACCAAAATCAGTAAACATCAACATAGCGCAAACTTATCTTAAACTTTTTTTTCCCGTGGTTTTTGCGCGAACAAAAACAATAAAAACAAAGAGTGGAAACTACTTGAACTATTATAATTTAATCAAATCCAATATAATATCATCTAACACCAACAGCTTCACTTTTTTCAAAAACATCATCCTTGAGCACTTTAACAAGCGTATTAGTACAACGAACATTTCACTTTATCACTTAAACAAAAAACGAATTGAGGTACAAACAAATCTACTATATATACTCGACCTACTGCGATATTCTTTTCAAGTCGAGCACTCGACACTGAAGAAGTCTGTAAGTCGCAGACGAAATAGACCTATCTGTCAAATCATATGCTTTTTCTAGTGGAATTCAAAAAAATTTGCTCGCATTTACTAGTGAAAGTTTGAAAGAGCGTTGCAGTTTTTTTTAGGGAGTTAAGTGAAGTGTTAGTTTCCATTTTTCTAATTTTTCAATTACATCAACACAGTAGTTAGTTCTTAAAAGTATCCTTGACTATTTGATATTTAAATTTCACAGCCTGGCCTACTGTGCATCGTCTAAGAGGCAAGATGATCCAAGAAATATCGGGCCTATTTAAATCCAATGTTTTAACAAAATAATTCATAATTCAGTCGATTGACGAAACGTGGAGATCTCTCACCGGTAAAAAATAGTGGCATATATTATGGAGTTCCATCTGAAAAATGAACCGGAAAAACAAAATCGAATTCAACAGAATAGCGTGCATGGTTTGTCACGTATGAAACTGCGACCTGTGATAATGGATAATTTACTATTAATTCTGTTTGAGCATTATGTAACATGAAATTCATCAAGTCCGGGTTGAGCGGAATTTGAAATTTATCACTTCGTCGACCATAAACATGACACGGAAGCAGCGTTTGATTGTAACTGTCTGCCAGCGAGCGGGAAACAACATTCCGGTGAGCTCTGAACTATATCAGCTGCTGGCCGTGTTTGCAGACTTTATTTTTGTCTAAATGGCATCAGTGTTAATATTGGTACAGCACCGGGCATTGGGTGACATAATAGTTGAATAAAGTCGTGTTGGAATCAATTGAAAACTTGATTTATGTGGTATAAATGCATATATTATGGTCATAATATTGAAAAACAAACACCCAAATTGAAAACTTATCAGTGACAAGGTTCATTTTCGTATTATATTATGAAACTAATTTATTCAATCAACTGAAATTAACTAGAAAATGAGAAGAATGATTAGTAATTTCCATTTAATTCCAACTCGACTCGCATTCGTACACGACACTGAAGAAGTCTGCACATTGTAGACGAAATACGCGTATCTGTCAAGATAAGCAATAAAGGTAGTTGGAATTAAATGGAAATTACTAATCATTCTTCTCATTTTCTAGTTACAGGTATTCCACTAAACAGCTCACACTCTCCAAGATTCAACTGAAATTGTTTGTTGGGTCACCAATGCTGTAGAATATTTTGTTCATTATTATTGTGTTATTCAATTTGTTGTGTGTTCTCTTATCGAATTGTTGCTTTCATTATCTAAAAAGAATCTAGCTCAAACCTTTTTAGAGGATAGAGGTAGAATCAAAAAACAATCATGGTATTCTTCGTCGTAACAGAAGCCATTGTGAATCATCTTAAAAAGATAAGAAAAAATAAATTAATCATCCATTTTTCTTTGCGCAACGAAAGTATTTCATAACTCTAATGGTAGGTCGTTCTGCAAGTTTTTCTTTTTAAAGATTTCAGTAAAAGGCCAGGTTGAAAACGCTTATTGCTCCATAAAATATCATAATTCCCTAGCCTGAATAAACCATTTCATAAAGATTGAAAACTTTAAGTCACAAATAATTTTCCCCCTGACAAGCGCAATTCCTGCTCTGCCCTGCCCTCCCCCTCCCCAACACAACCACAGTTCTCAAATTGCTTGTTGCAAACCGAGCTTATCTCCGGGGTAGATCGTTGAAGGTGTCACTTGTAATAACCTTTGTGGCGTGTCGAGCCATCCAACGAAAGTTTGTGCAAACTGCTTACACTTCACGCTTTCTTGTGAATATGTCCCCAACCACCCACCGCGGCCATCATTTAGATGTCAGACAAACTCATTACATATTCATTCGTTGCTTCTTCATATCCGTACCTTGCTAAGCTGAGATACACCTTTAACGTTCGTGGAAAGGTTGTTGGATTTGCCAGCCATTCAATCCCCTTGCGTGAGCGCCGTGGAACGGAAGGCGAAATTAATTCCACGAATTTGCTACCTCAATCAACAGCAGCCACCAACGAAAAGCCACAGGTAATTTCTAATGTGTGGAAGTCTATCTACTTGGGTGATGACACAAATGTGTCAAAATCATCTTGTTGCCAACTCTTGGAACAAGCTTGGGACGGAGAGTCTCAGTGAAGGAGGAAAATTCGATTTAAATACCTCAACTCTAATTTGCCAAATAAATTTTCTATAAATAGATGATTCAAAACAAGCTGTTTTTGGTTTATTGAATTGTGCATTTCTTGTCAGATTCGTTTGGTTTGATATCCAATACTATTTTTTCATAGGAATTTTATCAATCAACTCCGTTTTGTGAGAATTCATGGACAGATGATCGACCTAGTTTTTAAAAACATCTGAAACCGGTCCCAATATATTTGTATCATAATACACTTGGTGGGGTTTTTTTTTGCCTCGTAGAACGAACAAATGGTGCTGTTAGATGATTTCTACTCCCTTTTCATTATTTTGCAAGCTACCTAGTAAACCGGCAAAAACTGAGTGATGAAATGCTCAATCATACGATGGGGCATTTTTACTTGTCCGCGCCAGGGTCAAACAATGCTCAAATATTAATTTTTACCGCATCGAATCGACTTTTTTTTCCGAGGTGGTAGATCATATGGGTCACCACAGAAAGGTTCACGTAAAATGAAGCAGTATCCAAGAAACCATAAAAAAACCTAAATTCATCCACCTATGGTGAGATCTGACTTTGACGAGACTCTGAGATCTGATGAAATTAAATTAATAATGTGATTCACGATCGTTAGCCACATCAAGTAGGGTTCCGGTAAATTATCCTCATACAAACAAGGTGGACTAAGGACTCTATTCGACGACAAATTAACTGATTATTGAATTCTCTCGTGATTAATAGGTTTTAAAGACAGTGGACCAAATCCAAAACTGGCCACTTCTCCTGAACTACCGCTAACCCCTTTGGGGGTAAATCACCTCAAATCGTTAATTTGATGAAATACACAGATAAAAAGAAACAATGAATTTTCTGCGTGATCTAATGCACATAAAGGGAATGCTAGATTTGGCAGATAATAATGGGAGATTTAATGTAAATTTTAGCCTAATAACGCCTGAATCTAGCCTGTTGTATGAAAGAATGCAAACATTGTTGTATGACACATGAAAAATTGCAAACAATTTCGTCGTCTACGCCTCCTTTGGCTTGAAATTAAACGAGGAGAAATTTTACGCGCATGTTAAAATTCATTATTTTTTTCTGTGTATGTAACCAAGAATGCCGGTAATTATTGAAAACCGGCATGAAAATAAGAAATGATGAGAAATAGTTCTTCTACATTTTCCAAATTAATTTCAATATCCTAATTAATCAAATTTAGCATACTTAGCCTTAGTAAATACCTAGGTCTCATACGCACTGCATTCGTTCGATGGTCGTGCCGAAAAGATTGGTTGTTTCTGCCGTGAAAAGGTTATGACTGAGCACCAAGGGGCAAGACTGCTTTCTCGTGAGTAACTTTTCTCTTCAAAATTACTCAGGATTCATCAAGTTTGCACACTTTATGATTTTCTTCTCCCCCCCAAGATATAGAGTGGTGGGAATGCCAAAAAAATGTGTGCGGAAACGAAAAAAAAAACCATTTCACTCATATTTGATCATAAGACTCACGTTTGCTCAGAATTCATCAGTTTCCATCAAATTGTATTATTTATAACTCGATCTAAAGTATTCTGGCAGCACTGGCTTGAATAAGACTGTGGTGACGATGGTAACCTTGGCAACCAATAACAGCAGTTTGTTTACTGTTTGGGAAAATTATTTATTATCGTATCGTAAGAAGATCTCATTTCAGGCAAGATTGGTCGCAGTATTTGGAAGAGAAATTGGGCCCCGAAGTAGATTGTAAAATGTTGTTTCATTGTTTTTCTGGTAGGAAGACAAAAAAGCAGATGGAATCACCTTCAAAAAGAGAACAAGCCGGTTCGAACAACCGCAAATATTGAAAACACTAGTTTTTCGATTGGTTGATCCGGGTTGGTTTCTTTTTGGAGGTGATCCGTCCGGCAGTCATTAAATGCCACATATTCCTATTATTGACCCAACCAATTCGACGTTGGCTTCGATTGTGGGAAGCATTGCTGATGCTGTGACGCATTTTCAATTTGAGGGAATAGGACAAACATCGGATAGAGTCGTTTTGATGAAGATTGCGTCGGTATGCGGACACTGCGGACTTAGGTGGGGGGGCAAGGAGGAGGTGTGCTTGGGGGGGGGGGCCCCCACCCCCCCCCCCCCCACCCAACCCCACCCCACCCAAAACAAAAAATAATTAATAATTAATTATTTTAATAACAAGGGGTGGTGAACCCCCCCACCGTTACGCCGCCCCCCCTCCCCACATTTTTTTTTTTTTTTTTATGCTATATCTCTCTCACAACCCAGCTTTACCACAGGTAGGAATGTTGAACAGCACCAGCACAATATGAACCCAGTGAATAAGAGATGTTCATAATTGCTCAGAGTTACTCAGGATTGCTCAGTGTCTTGCCCCTAGCTGAGCACTTAGCCGGGTTGACCACCAAACGATTTAGAGTACACCAATCAGCAAAGGCATCAATGAGATCGCAGCAAGCCGTGCTTCGAAACTGACGTGTTTTGTTTTTGCTGCGTCGTTTTCGCGAAAAAAAAAATCAAACAATAATTCGTAATTTAACTTGAACTAACAGTGAAATCATAAAATCTCCGCGTTCATAGTGTAATCCGTTGTGAATACAATTGATTCCCTCTCGAAATGTGTGAGTGTCGGTAGTATTTTCCTGTTTTATTGTATTCTGTGCTTCGCCCCCGCAACCGGAAGAAGAGTTACATCAGCTTAGTTTTGTTTATTAGTGGTAGTATTATGACACCCGGACATAAATTATTAAGTTAAGGTGTTTTTGCGCTTTATCGCGAGTGAATCGACGATTATTAACAGTTTTGAAGTTCGATATAGACTATAGAGTCGTCTCATAGCGGGGATTTGCATTATTGGCAGAGTGTGGAGTGAAAAAGAAGAAGACTAGTGCAATGTAGAGAACGGCCATTTGCTGGTCAGAAGCAGCAAACGAAAACAACGCGCAAGCGCGGGTGAAAAGCTTGCACGTAATTTAAGCTGCACTCACCACGTGGTGTACAGAGTTTTGTTATGCAGGTTGCATATCTATCGGGCGGTTTAGCAACGTTAATTTTTGCGCTTATTTAATCGCAAGTGCATGAAATTAATTACGAATTAACGTCGAATATTTTTATTTTTACGACTGAACTAATGTGATTGAGGAGGCAGCCATGGGTAAGACCTATCTGAATTGAACTATATAACAATGATCTTATTTTCAAACAATACTAAATAAATTAAATATTTCCAAATCTGGAAGTGTGCTACAGAGCCCTTATCCAAATGATATCGGTAATGTTAACATGCGGGGCTTATTGTATGTGAAAGTAACCTCGGAATATGCGTGACCCTCCAGACATTCTGAAATGGGTTGCCGGATCTGCAGTAGAGCTATCACGTTCTAGCTCCCGGATTAAAGCTGCTTCCATTGAATGATTGTTGTAAACAGATTTCATCCATAATACGATTGGGCCGGCCGATGGGTGTCAGATTGGCTACACACACACACACACACCCACACACACACCCACACACACACACACACACACACACCCACACACACACACACACACACACACACACACACACACACACACACACACACACACACACACACACACACACACACACACACACACACACACACACACACACACAATCCGTTCATATTTTTTTAAACTCCTTGTCCATTTGTTGGCAGCATTCTTTTTGGATTGTTCCGCTTCCACCAACCTTCGAATCCACTGTCCAGCGCTGGTCAAACAATTTGCCAACACTAAAACGGTACTTTTTTTTAAGTTTATGTTTCTTAGCAATATCACGTCGGTTTTTGCTGCCATTCGTACAAAAGGCGTTTGCGCATTTTCACTTGATGCGATACCATGTAAACATTTTGTTTTAAGAAATAAAGTGGAGGGTATCTGCTGTCATATAATATCATATAATATAACATTGAAACGTTTGAGCGATCCGTGAAATAATTCAAAAACTACTCTAAAAACTACAAGGTACAGCCCCATTGGGTTGTTCGAAATGATGACATAGGACTACGATACTAAATGTAAGCCATAAGGATGGTACAATGCTATGTTCTTTGAATTAACCCTTTCAGGCCTAATTTATACAAACAATTTAGTAAATTGTGCTTGATTTGGTGCTCAATAACATAGAAAGGATTGAAAAAAAGTAGGAAATTTTCTTTTTGATATGTGCTGAGTCGTACAAATTGCCCAAGAGTTCAGAACTTAAGATCTACAGTTGTGACAGTAGCTTTATCCGCTAGATAATGTTATATGTTTTCAAACATATTCAATGAATGTCCTGGAAGACCAACTGACATTATGAGATAATCATGGTATATCTAATGCCAATCAAACTAACTTAAGTTTGTATAGCTCACAAGGCTATTTTTACATTTGTAGACTTTAAGTTTTGAAGAACAGATTGAGTGACCTGAAACTAACAAGGTTATCATATGATGTCTGTGGATGTTTCAGAATATTTATTGAATTTGTTTGAATATTTATCGTAGCTTTGTACAGCAACTACTATTACTACCGTATATCTTATGTTCTGAACTCAAGGTCATTTTTTATTAACTTGAACATTCCGAGATAATCTGATAATGATTGGTAAGCTTACAGAAGCTTCACTGAATGTGTTTGAATGCATATCGTCATCTTTCATCTATATATATACAGCGATTCCACGGGAAAAGAATAGAGTTGAAAAAAAAAGTTGTCCGATTTTGCTCAAAATCGCTGGGTATGTTCTTTATCGAAAATAATTAGACCCGTATTTTTTTTTTTTATTAGGGTGACCATGTTCGATATAGGGTTACCAGAAAAATCGACATTTTTCGAATTTTTTTATTTAAAAAAAATCATAACTTCTGAACCACTGGATCGATTTGCAATGTTAGTTTTTTTTTATAAATTTATTATTAATATTTATTAATATTATAAATAAAAATTAAAAAAATTATTAGAAAAAAATATGTTAAAAAAATGAAAAAATTTTTTTTTTTTTTTTTTTTAAAATTTGGAAACAAAGAGCATCTTTTTTTTTTTTTTTTTTTTTTTAAAATTTAAAAATTTTTACATAACATATTAAAAAATTAGAAATGTTCATCCAGCCGTTTTTGAGTTACATTTTTTTTTAAAATTTCAAGTTTTTTGCCCATACACACATGGAATGAATGTTATTCTACATTATTTCAATTAGCTCAAATTAAATCAAAACTTTGAAAATGTTATTCAAGTTTGTTTGGTCCCGTTTATTATAAGAATTTACAAATCGCAAAAGCTGAAAATAATTCAGTCGGAATAGTCTGGTGTTGTTATTGATGATTATATTTTTAAAATCGGCAAAGCAGTATGTCGTTTTTCAAAAAAGTTGGTTTCCAGCGATCCATACAATAGGTAACCTGCTTTATCTATATGTTTTCAATATTTTTAATGCAGGCAATTGATTGTATTTTTTTGTTTGATTATGATTCATCTGTCTCCTTTTCCTTGTTCACTCTTCCTAAATGATACCCAAAGGGACTATTTAAAGTGGTCTATAAGATAAAGCATATGTTAGTCAAGAAAACCAGTGAAATTGTCCAGTTATCTTACTGATGAAACGTTTAATACGATGAAGCACGAATGCTCAAATTGCCATGTTTGCAGTAATAGTTACAGGAAACTTACTCTTAAACTATATGTTTATGCAGCGGAAAGGAGAATAAAGTTGGATAAAAGTTGTTGTAAGAGACCTCTCCCATCTCTGGAAGGAAGGCTCACATAGAAATGAAAAACAAATTTCTCCATAGCTCAAGAACTAATCAAGCAAAGGAAACCAAATTCAGCATGTGAGAGTTTTTGGTGGCAAAAAATGTTTCTATGGTAGATTGAGACATCTCCTCTCTCTCGAAAGGGAGGCTCCCATACCCATGAAACAGAAGTTTCTGCATAACTCAAGAACTAATCAAGCAAATGGAGCCAAATTTGGCATGTGTTTCATACAAATGAAACACAAATTTTAACCAAACATGAGAATTATCCCTACTGTTATGAAAATTTGTATGTAGGAGTTTTTGGGGGCGGAGAAAGCTCTTACGATGGTTCAAGACTTCTTCCCCGTCTGGAAGGAGGGGGGACTCCAATACAAATGAAACACAAATTTCTGCATTACTCGAGAGCTAATCAAGCAAATGGAATCGAATTTGGCATGCGAGGGTTTTTAAAGGCAAGAAATGTTTCCACGGTGGTTTGAGACCCATCCTCTCTTTGGAAAAGGGGTCCATCAAACAAATGAAGCACAAATTTCAACCAAACACGAGAATTCTTCCTACTGTTATGAAAATTTGTATGCAGGGGTTTTTGGGACCGGAAAAGGTTGTTACAGTGTTACAACTGTAGGTCCTATGTTTTGATCTCAAGGATAGTTTGGATGACCTAGAACATGTCATATTAAATTATAATGTTTATTGAGTTTAAGAATGTTAATTGAATATGTATAGATATTTATATCTGTGAATCTTAAGTTCTGAATGCCAAGACAGTTTTGATGACCTAGGCCATCCCAAGATGATCTTCTTGTGTATTTTTACTTTTGAAAATATTCAATGAATATACTTTTTCAATTTCATTTTCATTTTGTAGCGTTTGGTGGGGCAATGAGAGCGCAAGTCAATCCAAAGCCGAGGTTTAGGGAGGGGTAATGGCGAACTGGTCTATGCGGACTACTTGAACGCCATTGGGTAGGGAGGGGATTGGAGATGTAGGTTATTGAGTGCTTGAGTGCTTTTGAGAGATTTACGCTGCAAAATGTAAATGAGTCATGAAGCCCATTTCCCTTTGAATCACCCTTTTCTTTAAACACTTATTCCTGAGCAGAAATTGAAATGGAATCGAAATTACACTGAAATGGAACCGAAACGGAATCGAAATGAAATGGAAATGGATGCAAAACGGATTCGAAACGGAACCGGAATAGAACCGAAATGGAATTGTAATGGAATTGAAATGGAATCGAAACGAAACCAAAGCGGACCCGAAATAGAACCGAAATGGAGCCGAAACGGAATCGAAACGAAACCGGTATGGAACTGAACCAGAAGTGAAATGGAACTACTGTGATTAACACCCCTCTTCTATAGTAAGTCAAACACTAGACCCTCACTGTTGCTAAAATAAACTACTTGGAAAGGTTAAATCTATTACTGGTGCTTCCTAAGCGGGACCTCCGCGTCCTATGTCTAATAAACATGCTTGTCATCGTCAGTATAAAGTAACACTTTTCTGTGGCTTTGTGCTTCATTTCGAACAGTCAGATATTTACCATGATCAAAACATTCACCATTTTCGAAAATTTTGCAATTACTTTCACTTATTACACCATGGGTAAACCAGGTATTTTGGTTATTCATTCCATGAAACAAATGGATAAACAAAAACATAAGTTGCCACGAAAATGAAAAGTGTACTTTTAGTCGTTTCCCTTTGATTGAAAGTAAAAAGTCTAAGAGTGAATTGCGGCCAGTATCACACCTGATGTTAGTGCCTTTATACAAACGTTCTACGACGTGGCAGTGAAATAAATGTGCAGAATATGTGATACTTTCACTACTGGTCAAATTCTTGGTCTCACATGCATGTTTATAGCATGAGATAAACCCTCTCACCATCAACAAGGTGACAAATTTGACCCGCGAAAGGGAAAATATTCACTGAATATACTTGAATACGTAAATTAACTTTGTGTATCCTAAAAAACTTCTGTTACTACCGTAGATTCCAAGTTATGAACTGCAGGATGGTTTAGATTACCTAGTGGATCTCAAAGTTATAAAATAATGACGGTTGGCCTTCCAAAAGATTCATTGAATATAATTGAATACATATGGTCACCATATGTAGCTAAAAAAAACTACTGTTACAATTGTAAATCTAATGTTTTGAACTTAAGAAGAGTTTGGAGTACCTAGAATATCCCAAGATTGTCGCATTATGTATGTTGGCCTTCCACACTATTCAATCACTATTGTTAAATACATATTGTCCCTTTGCACACTCAAAACACCTACTGTTACAACTGTAGATCTTAAGTTCTGAACTCAACGACAGTTTGGATGACCTAGAACATCATAAAATTATCAAATAATGACTGTTGACCTTCCAAAAGGTTTATTCAATATGTTTGAATACATATCGTAACATATCGTAGATCTGAAGTTCTGAACTCAAGTACATTTTGAATGACTTAGAAACCTCCCAGAAAGATACAAAAATATTTAACGTTTATCAACGAGAATTTAATAATACGTATGTATAAATACAATATTCTAAAACCACGCTTTACACTATTAATAAGGCATTTTTTTCTTCCTGAACTTCTTCTTATTCAGGATGTTCTACGTCGTCCATTAACTCATAAACTCATATGTTTTTTTTTTTAATATTTTCCAGATAAAAATGGTGGAAAACAAATTTGCCGAAGACAGTGTACACTTTTACTCAGTCCGTGTGATTTTATACAGCCATTATCCTTTTGGGGTCATATATGACCCCTTAGGCCTGAAGGAGTTAATATACTTTTTATGGCAAGGTTTAACATTTATGATTTTTTATGTGGCCCAAAATCAACAATGTTCTGTATTGAAATTGATGCGTAGAGATACTTCCGAAGGATTGGGGTAAACATTTTGAAAATCTTTTGAGAAATGACTGAGATATTAATGCTCAAAACCATTTTCTAAATTGTACCCCAGTATAGAAAACAAAGACGTAGTCTCACGTCAAACAACGTCTAACATTTAACGAGGACAGGCTTTAGTTGACAGTTGTTGAAAGATAATTTTTGATAATGATTGATAGCTGGAAAAATTTACATCTGATTGATGTAAACATCTTGAAAATCCATCGAGGAATAATTAAGATATGACCGTTCAACTTGGTTTCAATTTTTCGTGACGGTCGCTATTTTACACATTTTTTTATTTGACACCCTACCCTACCCTACCCGAAACCGGAATGTATTCCTGAGATATTTCCGGAACCGGTGAACCGATTCCAAAAACGTTCAATAGCGTTCAATTAGACCACTGTACAAACCGTATGGCGTTTGTTACATGCAAACCAGCCCAGTGGTTGCAGTGCACTCATTCACACACACATACTTTGCGTACTCGGCGAGTTGAGTGGAATGTTATATGACACTCAGATTTCAAACGACTGCTATACCCTTCTTTGTAAGAATGGTAAAAAGGAAAATGTGAATCATTCGTTACCATAACCGCGTGGGTTGCGAAGGGTTATGTTGGTCGGTAAAGGAATACTCAAATATGGGATGATTCGAGACGAGTAATATTTTGTTTTGTTTCGCCCTATTATCTGGGTTTCACAAAGTCAAAAGTACTTTAATGAACATACGGTTTCAGTTTCTATATTGTTGTGGGGTAAAACAGTTAACCGCACGAAAGGTGACTCCTTATAAACGTAGTGTTAAAAGTAGAGCGTCTTATGCCATCAGTAGTTCCATCGCTAATGACAACGGTTGCCAAGCGACAAGGCCGTTTTTCCCATCTTAGGATATGGGATCATCTTGTTGAAGAAATTTAACACCAAAGGAAATGTTAAACACTTATTTCAAATTTACCCAAAAAAAAAAAAGGCTCTCCTTATTCATCATGAAGCTATTCTACTTGATCCAAGCAACCACACTGACGACGACATAATGTTCCACCTTATCCGCCTACTGCGTGAGGAATTTGCTCACTTGGAAGATCACACCATTCAAGCAATAAATTACGAAAAAGAACGGAATATTTATGCGAGTATAATGAGACTTTCGAACGAATAAACACTGCGTTAGGATAAATTTATAAACGCCATCGCCCTCGGTAGATTGTTAAACGGTAGAAATGCCTGAGGGAAATCAAGCCACAATGAAAAGCAAATTAAGGATATGAATGGAGATTGAAAGCGGGAAGGGCTAGAGATAGGTTGAAAAAAAAAATCCTCTTTTAATGCCAAAATGAACACCATAGCTGACGACGTGAAGGTTCATTTTTCCCTATTCTATACAGAACTGAAATTTAAATTTAATTCAAGGCTTCCCATGAAATGTTGGACATTTTAGCTCGATTCAGTTTTTTACTGTAATATTACACCTGAATTCTTCAAAGACTATTTCCATCATAGTAATTTAATCGGGTTGGTTGGGTTTGCTGATTTTGCTGATAACGAGAAATGGAAATATGTCAAACGTATTTCACGAGTAACTAGAGACAGCTGGCAATTTTTGTCTCTATCAGTACACAGTAAGTCTTGAATTTCATTGTTTGCTTTATTAAAGAAACGCGTCCCAAAAATAACATACAGAGTTATGCAGTCCCTTCATCGCAACTATTTAAATTTCTCAACCTATGAACATTTTCTGTTGATCAAAAGTTAATGAGTTTCTGAAAACCCATCAGTTCGAATCTAATTAATTTATTTTTAACCTAGACGTATCGCACTTCAAACTTCAAAGCATTACTGCGTCTCCAAATTGGTCAGATTCCACTCAAAATGTAAGTGCATAAAATGAAAATACCACTAAAATCGTCAAAACCTTCGATCTAGAAAACACGCTTGTTGCTTCGATGCTCGAGAGATACTTATCAAATAATTAATGAACACTCGCCGAGCATTCATAATTAACCAGAGTGCCACCAGCGTGGCTATCCTGAGGATGTAAAAAACACACAGCCACAAAACTCGTCTGCTCACATGTATCCCTTTTTGAATTCATTCGAATGTGTACTTTGTAGTGCCGTTTTTTTTTTTTTCATTCTGCGCCACCCCGTTTCCCTTCGTGAATGGGAAAATGTTCACAAAGCACACCATGACCATGATCGCAGTTGCCAACAAAGGTGTGTTTTGCGGTCAACCACGGTTCTGTACGAACAACTGAGACAGTTTCAGGGGAATAATTTAGCATCAAATATTCATAAATTTGTGGTAGCGAGAGTTAGATTGTTGGAGGTTCATTTTTTTTTCCTAGGATTGTATTCTCAAAAGTTCAAAGGATGTCACGGGTTTGAGAGCTATTTGACTTTCTCATCAATATGGCCCCTCAAAACCTTATATTATTCTATGATTGGTGAATGGCGTGGTTTTCTTGGTTAACAACGTTATTCAATGGAAGGTCAATGATGATGCTTTTAAAAGAGTATCCATTAAAGGGCGATACGGTCAAAATTTGGTCAATATCAACTTGACGTATTTCTTTCAATTTTGCATTTAAAAAACCTGAACACCCCTCATTTTGAAGGTGTGTGTGTGTAGAATGTTGCTCCTATTTTGATTTTGGAATTCACTCTTCAGTTGTCAAAATGCCGTCCAAGCAAGAAGAGCAGCGTATCAAAATTTTGCTCGCGCATCGCGAAAATCCGAGCTACTCGCACGCAAAGTTGGCAAAATCGCTCAAAGTTGCCAAATCAACCGTTACAAATGTAATCAAAGTGTTTGGGGAACGTTTGTCGACAGCCAGGAAGTCTGGATCGGAGGGAAATCGAAAACCGAAAGCCGCTGAGACGACAAAGAGAGTTGCCGGTAGTTTCAAGCGAAACCCTAACCTATCTCTCCGAGATGCCGCAAATAAGCTGGGTGTATCGTCTACAACCGTGCATCGAGCCAAAAAACGAGCCGGACTATCGACATACAAGAAGGTAGTGACTCCAAATCGCGATGATAAACAAAATACGACGGCCAAAGCGCGATCCCGGAGGCTGTACACGACGATGCTGACGAAGTTTGACTGCGTGGTAATGGACGACGAAACCTACGTCAAAGCCGACTACAAGCAGCTTCCGGGACAGGAGTTTTATACGGCAAAAGGAAGGGGAAAGGTAGCAGATATTTTCAAGCACACGAAACTGTCAAAGTTCGCAAAGAAATATCTGGTTTGGCAAGCCATCTGTACCTGTGGCTTGAAAAGCAGCATTTTCATAGCTTCCGGGACTGTCAACCAAGAAATTTACGTGAAAGAGTGTTTGAATAAACGTCTGCTGCCTTTCCTGAAGAAACACGGTTGTTCCGTACTGTTTTGGCCGGATTTGGCATCTCGCCATTACGGTAAAAAGGCCATGGAGTGGTACGCCGCCAACAACGTGCAGGTGGTTCCCAAGGACAAGAACCCTCCCAACACGCCAGAGCTCCGCCCAATTGAGAAATACTGGGCTATTGTCAAGCGGAACCTAAAGAAGACCAAAAAAACTGCTAAGGACGAGCAGCAGTTCAAGTCAAACTGGCTTTCTGCGGCAAAGAAGGTGGACAAGGTGGCAGTACAAAATCTGATGGCAGGGGTCAAGCGTGATGCCCGGCAATTCGGATTGGGAAAAGCGGAAGCCTAACTGAATATTTTTCCTGAATTTTATACTAATTGAACTTGAAAAAGAAATTTAATTTGATTTTTTAAATAAACGATTTCACCGATTTACACGCGTTTTCCCTTGACCAAATTTTGACCGTATCACCCTTTAAGTGCGTCATGTTTAAGGCACAGATCAGGAATTGAAACCTTATGACAAATATTCCATTCGGTGGTCCAAGTAAATGAGAAAAGAAGCGAATTTCCGAAACGTACTAAATGCATGCCCCACTACAACATTGGAATTATGATCGTACTTTTTAATGCCATAATATGCATTGATGTTTATTTGTATTTTTGAGGTTACATTCGAAGACAAATGATTAAACTTCCTATTTTTTCCTCTGATTTGACCAATTTCCAGTTAATTGGTTAGGAACACATAGACAAATATTGATAAAAATGAACTTGTTTGAAATGTATGTAATTTAAGTTGCATTATGTTGCATCTGCTGCAATATCTTCGGTAGGCCAAGCTTATTGAGGTCCCTGAACATTGAGTTTATAACTAATTTCCTCAATTATTAATTTAGAGCTTTGAGTGCATGTACCGTTTTTTTCATTAATATTATTGTTTTTATCTGACCAACCAGAGCATGCTTTTTTGCAGCCGCTGATATACGTGGCCTATAAGAACCAATCAGATCGAACGTTAAACAACTACAATCGCTTTAAGGGGCTTTTGAGTTCAATATTTTTTTTTTAAATCATTTATTTGTACAGGCTCAATCGAATCAACTTGATAGAGCCAAGTTTTCATATTTATATACATCATTTATCTTTAAACTAAAGTTAGAGGGATAGAACCGATTATTTAGGAATAACATTTTAACGGAAGATGTGCGGGAATTCGAGACATGGTTTACATAACACATTTATTTTAAATTCTAAATTGTCTAAAAACCTAAAGCTAAAAAACTTTTGGATTTTTTTTTTGACTTGAATATTTTTGAGAAAGAAATAAGAAAAATACAAACACAGAAAACACAGAAAAAAAAACTAGTACTAAACAAACAGATTAAACAAACTACAACCTGAGGCTAATGTTATTTAAAAACAGATAGGGAAACTGCCCTCATATTAATCTCATTGTTCCTATATTCATCCTACGATGAATCAAACAATTGGGCAGTTGAAAGATCGGTTTCGTTTTCTAATAATGTTTGCTTACGTTAAATAACTACAACAAACATTACTAACTAATCCTGTCACGTGTATTTTGTTTTATTTCACGTAGGATGAATTGCAAAGTGATAAGATTAATATAGGTACATCTTCCCTGTACGAGTTTCTTATACTCCACATCGCGTAGCGCCAAAATATATCGAACCGGTAAATTGGGTTGTCTACCTCTAGCCCGAAGGGAATCATAAAGCTCAGATCTGACTCCACTATGTACAGTACAAGACCAAATTACGTGATCTGCGTCCTGGTAACCTTGTCCACATTCACAAAAATTGCTGTCGCTCAGCCCAACACGGTATAAATGAGCGTTCAAAGAATAATGATTGGACATGAGGCGAATCATCACACGAATGAAGTCCCGACCTACATCCATCCCCCAAAACCAAGATTTCTTCGACACCTTTGGGATGGCAGGATATTGCCATCGCCCCAAATCTCCTTTACTTAATTTATACTGCCAGCTGACGAAAAATAGTAAAAAATCCATTAAAGGCGATTTGTCGATCGTAAATACCCAAGTAACAATTTTAGTTTTATTCCAGACGTATAACACTTTTCAAGGCTTGGTTGATAAAACTACAATCAAAACTGTTTTGTCTACCAATACCTCCTCTATGCTTCTTTAAAGCTGAAATTTGTACAAAATGGCCCACTCTATAGACGGTTGTGAAAACAAGTTAATAAAACCTTTATAAGAACATAAAGTTTTTGAAAATGTTCTAGTGAAAAATGTTATGACCACTTGAGAACCTTCATAAAACCTATTGGCGGCCATGAAAACTCGAATGCGGTCAAATGGCCACAGCTGTCAAACTTCACTGTGAAATCGAGGTTCTGTTTTGTTGTTCTGAAAGCAGAACAAAAGTTCGATTCTCTGCTCTTCTGATTAATTTAGCAGTAAAAAAGAGGTTTAGTGTTGCAGGAAATTTTGTTTGATAGTAAAATATCCAAAACAAAAAGTGTTTTCTACAGCGTATTATGCTCCAAATTATATGCACATTTATTTTTATGGTAAATATTGGCGCGATAAGAGACGAAAATTATGCGGCGCATAGGAAATTATGCGAATTTACAACAACATGAAGCAAATTTAAAAAAAATACATTCGATAAATTAATCATGAATTTCCTGAAAAGAGCTTGGAATTGGATGAAATTATCTAAAAGAATGCCGAAATAAGTCTCCGATCTACAGTTTATTTGCATACCATTGAAAATTTGATGCATTTATTTTTCCAAATTTCAATTATTTATTATATTTCAATATGGCGATTGGGACAAAATCACTGTTTTGCCGAAACGCCAATTTTTCTTCGCAATGACTATTATAAAACTATTTGGTCTTATGATGACTTTTTTCAATGGGAATTTGCCGTTTAATGCATTTACTGGAGGCAAAATGGTTTTAAAATGCTTTTTCAACTGACCATAATAAGATAATATCAATGAGTCCTAATTTACAACACCACGGCATTTCAATACTACATTTTACGAGTTCATAAAGTTGAGAAACAAGGTTTTAAGATCGTTGCAAACAAGCTGTGTAGGTTCTACACAGCTTGTTTGCAACGATAAAACCATATTGGTTTCAAGTTGCTTTCATAAAACATTAATAAAACTTAATAAAGCTGGATGGTGTTAGCAGTGTTACTTGGGTATTGACTTCCATAGCGCCCACCTTTGCAAGGGAGTCCGCTTTCTCATTGCCCAGAATTGAACAATGAGAAGGGACCCATACAAAGGTGATGATAAAATTACGCTAAGATAAACAACTTAGAAGCTTCTGTATTTTCATGAGAAAATACGAGGAGTGCTTTACCGGCCTCAAGCAGCGAATAACCTCCATAGAACTGAGACTAAAAATGAAATACTGATCCAGTGTTAGTGAGGCAACAATTTCTAGCGTAAAGTGTATTGCCGCTAATTATGCGACATATACGGAACAAAGAGCTTGAAGTTTACGATTGACGCTATGAATTTCATTAAATAAACCAAAGCCTGTTTACTCCTCTATCCGTCAGTGAAGAACGATTTAGTGGAATCAACTTGGCCAATCTTTGCAGCAAATATAACAGGAGCAATCATAGGACGATGCTCTTGCTTCATGGATAAATCAAAATGAACCGAACTGCCGAAGTCGGAGAAGCAAATACGATTGGGAATATTCAGCGAGAGACTGACATCCTGTGTAATGTCAAATGGTACAAAGCCATGAAGTGAGTTTAAGCATTCAACTCAAGGAGCTACTCAAAGTTTTCGGTTACCTGGGGGTTCATAACTTCACAGCTGGCGAGGAGCCGGAGAAAAAATTCTGAAAACCGATCCCAGAGAGGCGACATGCCTGCCAGCACTTCAAGACTCATGGTATGAATCGAGTGCATGCAACCTAACGCAATACGAAGACACTGATACTGAATACGTACCAGTTTGGTGATGTACAACTGAGCCGCCAACTGAAAACAAAAACTACCGTATTCTAAAACCGACAAAATCGTTGGATGCGCTCCCCACCAGGTCCCGGTAATTGTTCATCCTTTTTTGGCACTTTCGCTTCAGATACTCAATGTGGTATCTCCAGGTGCACTTAGATTCGAACCAGATCCCAAGATATTTAAATGACAAAGAATGAGTTATCGGCTTACCCCAAATTTGAAGCTTCGGTTCTGCTGGGTTATGTTTCCTAGAAAAAAACTATCCACTCTGTTTTCTCCGTAGAGAATTCGATACCTAGCTCTAGAGCCCAAGTAGACAAATTGTCCATGGTATCCTGTAAGGGTCCTTGCAGATCAACCTTATTGGGTCCCATGACTGACACTACGCCATCATCTGCAAGTGTCTAAACGTACAGTTGTCACTTAGACAACCGTCAATGTCTTTGACATAAAAATTATACAAAAGGGGGCTTAAACATGATCCCTGGGGGAGACCCATGTAGCTAAATTGGGAAGCTGTAGAGGCTCCATGAGAAAAGCTCATATGTTTCTCTGACAGCAAATTGAACAAAAAGTTATTCATTAATGGAGAAAAGCCACAAGCGTGGAGTTCATCTGAAAGAACTTCAACAGATACTGAATCAGAAGCCCCCTTGATATCCAAGAATACAGAAGCCATTTGCACTTTTTAAGCAAAAGCTAACTGAATATCCGTAGAAAGCAACGCGAGACAGTCGTTCGTTCCCTTGCCCCTACGGAAACCATATTGAGTATCTGAAAGCAGGTTGTTCGTCTCAACCCATTTGTCCAAATGGATGACAATGTACAATTCGTCGGGCTAGGTAATCAATTCCGCCGATGGCACCCCTTGCCTACTACGAGGAGCCTACACAATAGTCGACTATTTTGGGCTCCTTCAGATGAAACTGGGAGGTCTAACGACAAACGCTGGATCGCCTTATTCACGTGCCTGACAGTTCACGCTGTCCATATCAAAATAGCTTATACAACAACTATCGAATCCTGTATCTCCTGCATTCGTCGATTTGTGGGTCACCCAGGAGCACCGAACGAGTTCTTAAGCTACTGTTGAGGCGCTTGGTTGCCTCAATGGGAAGGTTCTTTCCTCGCAAAGAAAGAATACGGTGGTCGCTTTTACAAGCCTTTATTTCTTTACTTAAATTTTACTTGACCGTTAGCCGGGTCAAAACATACTGATCCCATTGCTCCACTAACCTACTGCCTTATAAAGCTTGCAAAAAATGTGGCACGACAAGAAATGTTTTATTCACGAAGAATCTGGAGCCATCGCATCGCACGCTGTCATCATTCCCTTGTGCGCAATGATGATGTTGATGATGGTGTTGCCGGGCTCATCGGTAGCAGCAGCGTCGGCATAGCGCGCTCTCTCGTTCTCGGCTGGTTGATGTTTACATTCTCTCTCTCTCTCTCTCTCTCTCTCTCTCTCTCTCTCTCTCTCTCTCTCTCTCTCTCTCTGGGGTAGGTCCTGTCGATGATGACAGCGCAACTGCTGAGAGAATGGTGTGTTGTGTTTTGGGCGCCTTGCGCCGCGTGTTTATCTGCCGGAGCTAACGTGTCGGTAGCGAACAGCTACAGTGGTACGAACTTCCAAGGTGCCAACCAAGTGCTGTGGCATCTGATTAGCCAGGGACTGTCTACGATGCTCACCAACACCAACACGAAATAGAACCTCATTTCGCCGGGAGCACCGCACATGCATGGTGAGCATGGCAACGATTGGTCCTGTCAGTAAAGACCGCCATGGCCGAGGCGTACTCCGAAGGGAAGCTTGACGACGAGGGGCTGCAGACACTGGTCGTGGAGGCTGAACACATGATGAACTCAAGGCCTGTGACGTATTTACTCCTCGAATCTGCAGAAGCAGAGGCTCTTACGCCAAACCATTTCCTGTTGCTGAGCTCCAACGGGACAAAACCGCGAGGAGATGGAAAATTAGCAGCAACGCAGATGCAGTTCAGAGAGCTAATTCGCGGTCAAATCATGTGGAAATCGTGGGAGCTAATCCAACGGCAGTTGGACAGATTCTGGAAACGCTGCTTGGTAGAATATATGCCGGTAATCAGTCGGAAACCGAAGGGGTTCGATGAAACTCGAGCACTAGGAGCAGGGGATTTAATTATGGTCGTGAAGCCAACGAAGCGTAACGGATGGGAGCGAACGCGATTCCTTACCCAGATGGCCGCCATCAATAAGCTGTCGTAAAGATTGGACGGAAGAGTGTGGTGAGGCCGGTTCACGGTTGGTGCTGCTTGACCAGATAATGTGACTCCGGATCACATCCAGGGGAGACTTTCTGCGCTGAAGTCAGCAAAGTCAGCAACCGTGCCCACCGACCTTTATGATGCTGGCGTCAAACCGTCGCAGCAGAACGCAGTGACAGATGTCATCGAGACTGGGACGACCTGTCAATAGGTGTTTCCGGGCTTAATTTCGTCATTGGCAAGTCAAAGCGAAACAAGTATAGACGTGCAGTGAAAGTGTGTAGAGTTATAGTTCGTAGAAATCCGTTCCAGTTCGTCCGTTGATCCCGAAAAAAAAGCACGTTACAAAAGTTACGAAGTTAAGATACGAAAAGAAAGCAGGTATTGAATTTGCATGATAGTTTTATTATTAACTTTTAAGAATTATTTAGTGCCCTTTAGTGCCCTAATCAGGCCATTTGTTATGATTTGGTTCTATATGTAGTGACCCTTAATAGGACGATGGTTGTATAGTGGGTGTTCATGGGTTCTTGATTAAACGACGAGGTGATTCTAGAAACTTGACTTGCTGGTTCAGATCTTATCTCACGGGTCGGAAGCTTATTATGAATATTGGACGTTTTTTTTTTTTGTTTCTTTATTATAGTGGCTTTCAACCTCCTGGGCTGGTTCGCCACGAATATTGGACGTGAATCTTTTGAACCATTCACCAACCTATCAGGCGTACCACTAGGAAGCAACTTAAGGCCTCTGCTGTTTTTCATGTTCATCAAAAAGCTATCGAAGGCACTGTCCCCAGGATGCCGTTTATTTTATGCCGATGATGTCAAAATCTACATGGTGGTTACATGTATTGAGGACTGCCTCGAATTACAAGAGTTAATTGACCGTTTTGCTATGTGGTGTACCAGAAATCCACACACGCCACATCATTTCATCCACAGAAAAATAAGACTGAAAATACATGACTATAATGTTGCTGATCAATCTCTTGAACTTGTCCAGAAAGAACGAGATTTAGGAGTTATCCTTGACCCAGTGCTGACCTACCGATTGCATTACAAGGACATAATCTGCAGAGATAAATGACACCTTGAATTTATCTTCAAAATAGGAAACGATCTACGATTTTACGATCCTCTCAGCCTTTGGTCTCTTTACTGTGCTCTGTGGTTTGGTGCCCATACTAGTCATGTTGGATTGATAGTATCGAAAAAAATCAACGAAAGTTTGTACGATATGCCCTCCGTAATTTCCTATAGGAATACCCTCGTAATCTACCACCATACGAAGATCGATGTATTTCGGCTACTGGGCATAGTTTACATAGTTTCTATGAACTATGGAGAAACGAAAAAATTCCATGCTAGCTGTATTTGTGGCTAAAGTCCTTTTGGAAGATACAGATTCGCCGGAATCCTCGCTCAGCTGAAAATCTACGCACCAGAACGAATCCATCGCCTACTAAGTTTTCTGCGTCTGGAAGTCTCGTCATGCTATTTATCAGCATGTCAGCATGATCCAACACGCTTTATGTCTGGGAGCTCAACCAGTCGTTCTTAATGCTTGATTTCAACGCTTCCGTTGCTACTTTCAAGCGTAAGCTTTCGGAAGGGCGCTGAAAAGAAATGATGTTTTCAGGTATTTCAGGAATTTTCTTGCATCTTCATGGGGAGAATGAATTCATGGCTAAACTTTCTTCTCACGAAAAATTATAAACGTTTAAATTTATTCTATGTTTATACTTTTTTTCTAAGTTAGTCAAAATTTTTTGAAAACGACATCTATGGAGCAGTAGAAAAAAACTAAAATTTCTATTTTTTAATATTTCATAAGAACGTACTCAAAATGTCATTGCGATCTGTCAATTCATTCTTTGTTTACAAGCCATTTGAAGTTGACGTGTCAATTTATTTTTTAACAATGGAAAAATCCAAAGAAGACGAATTTCACGCCAACTCATCCAGTGTTTGACAGCATCCTCTCAGAATCCAATGAAACTTTGTGGGTGTGTAGACTATGTCTTTTCAAGCAACTTTGCATGCTTTGTTTTTTTTTCAAAATTTATCCAGAGTGCCATTCGAAAAGGGCTCAAGTTTTTTGATAGTTTTTTTTAAATCAACATAACTTAATATGGACAAGACTTTCAAAAAAGTTATGTATCGGTGACTTTTTGAAAATTGTCTTAACTTTTATGAAATCAAAATTTTAAAATTGTAAAATCAATTCTTACACGCTAAAAAATTTTTTTTTTAAATTTAAAGTCAATTTGCAAAAAAATGCTATCTTAGAATTGGACGTTTTTTTTTAAAAAAAAAAAGGCAATATAATTGTCTAAAAGTTTGCCGTACATTGCAAGATGGGCACTTTTAAGGAAAAAAAGTTTTTCTAACAACAAATTCTTCATGTCCAATTTTTACCGTGTATCGCGCCAACTCGTCTTATAATTTGGTCCTAAAATCTCACAGAAGTCAATTAAATTTAGTTATAATGACAATTTGGATTTTTAAGGGTCCTTGGATGTTTGAAAAATCAAGACTACCATCTGGAAAGCACTTATTTTCAAATTAATAATTTTTTTAAACTTCAGTGATAATACAATTAAATCAGGTGGTTGATCATGTTTATTACCAAAACTTCGAAGAAGGACAATAAATTGGTAAACAAAAGCTTTATCATAATATCTGAAGTATTGACCCATGACTCAATAGCAGTTCAGTTGTTTATATCAAAATTGCTAGATTTCATTAAACAAAATTCAATATACTGCTCAAAAATTATTTTCATGTCAGATGGAGCAGCGGCCCATTATAAGAACAAAAAGCACGTTGCCAGCTTGTGCAATTTCAAGTCCAAGTATGGATTGGAAGCAGAATGGCACTTCGTTGCAACGTCTCATGGGTCTATTTGATGCTATTGTTGGTACTCTCAAGCGAATGGCAAAGAGAGCAAGCCTTGCTCAAGATTATGGAAACACAATCAAAACTCCTCGGGAACTATATGACTGGTCAGTTGAACAGTCAAATAAAAGTCTTACAAAACTGAATTTCTGCTTCATATCAGCTGAACAGTATGCAAAAATATCAGAAAAACTTGAAGAGTTATACAGCCACGTAAAGACAATACCTGGTACACAGGTTCATTGCGTTGTACCTACTTATTTAAGAAAATCAAAATTCAGCTAAAAGGTTTTCTGATTTGAAGGATAATCCAAAGAAATTTGCTTTGTATGTGAAAGATTTATAAATTAAATATATGAAGCTAATGCGTGAAAATGTACTCATAAAAAATAAATACAATAAAACCCTTACCAAGCAAAACCTATGAGTTTTCATTGCGATGAACAGTATTTAAAAAAAAATAAAAATATCTTTTTATTTCCTTTTAAATTGGATTGAACCACATTTTTTAAAATATAAAATTTTTTTTTTATAATAAGTTATGATGAATCCCATTTCGCTGACGTTAAAATTAAGACGTCCTTTTTTTTTTAATTTTTTTGACCCCCCCCCCCATCTTTTTCCCTCCCTTTTTTTTACGAACTGTAACAAATCTTGACCTTCTTTCCGTACAACCCCCCCAAGATATACACTGATAGGCAAAATAAAGTGCCCACCTCATCGTTTTTTTCAATTTCTCTCATTTACTTGGTTCAAATTAAAGTAAACACACTGTATTTTTTTATTATCTTATTTTTTATATTCTTTTTAAGTTTCACTTATGGAATACTGAAAAAAAGGAGTTTTACTTAAAGAAAATATAAATCAATTTGTGTTGAAAAAAAAAAAAACAGTGACAAAATAAAGTGCCCAATTCAAAAATCGATATGTTTTCAATAAGTTTGGAAGACCCCTCGATTGTTTATGTTTTGATATTTTGACATGTTTCGAAGCAAACGGCTCAACCTGGTGCATTTGTGTACGTGATCGCATTTGATTCAATTGAAAAAAAAAAATGGAGAACGCAGTGCTTTCGAAAGCAATTCCCTTGTGTATCCGAAAATTGGTCGTTCGTGATGTGCAAAACGGTGAATCGCACCGGGCTGTCGCTAAGAAGTACAGTATCAGTAAGGCAGCGGTTGGCAAAATTCTTCTGAAGCTTAAAACGTTTGGATCAGTGGTGGATCGCCCTGGCAGAGGCAGGAAGCGGAAAACGGATGCGAGAACGGACACCAAGATCATGCGCGAAGTCAAGAAGAACCCGAAGGCCTTTCTTAAAGTAAAACTGTCCGCGAGATCCAGGAAACCCTTCAGTTATCAGTTTCCGGTCGAACTGTTCGTCGCCGTCTCGTAGCACAGGGGTTGAATAGCAAACTTGCCCGGAAGCGCCCATTTATCAGCAAGGCAAACAAAGCCAAACGGCTTAAGTTTGCTAAGGAGCATGCTGATAAGCCCCTAGAGTTCTGGAAAACGGTTCTCTGGACGGACGAATCCAAATTCGAGCTGTTTAACCGAAAGCGGCGGGTTCGTGTTTGGTGCAGATCGGGAGAGGAGCTTCAGGAGCGCCACATCCAAGGCACGATGGAGCATGGAGGAGGAAATGTGATGGTCTGGGGGTGTTTTTCATGAGGTGGAGTGGGAAGCATTGTGAAAATGACGGCAGATTTTTACATCAACATCCTGCGAGAAAATCTGGAGGTTTCGCTGATCCAGACGGGCCTTGAAGAGAAGTTCGTATTCCAGCAGGACAACGACCCGAAGCATACTGCCAAGAAGACCGGTCTTGTCGTATCAAACCGCTGGAATGGCCTCCACAAAGCCCGGATCTCAATCCCATCGAGAATTTGTGGGCGATTCTCGATGCCAGGGTTGACAAAACTGGTGTTACCAATAAAAATAACTATTTTGAAGCCCTGGAGCGCGCCTGGGAAGAGCTAGATCCACAGCACCTAAAGAACCTAGTTGAGAGCATGTCGAAGCGCCTGCAGGAGGTCCTGAAGGCCAAAGGAGGACACATCAATTATTGAAATGCTTTTATTTTACTTTAATTTATGTTTTCTGTAGCCTAAATGAAGTAGGCACTTTATTTTGTCACTGTTTTTTTTTTCAACACAATTGAAGAAGTAAAACTCCTTTTTTTCAGTATTCCATAAATGAAACTTAAAAAAAATATAAAAAATAAGATAATAAAAAAAAATACAGCGTGTTTACTTTAATTTGAACCAAGTAAATGAGAGAAATTGAAAAAACGATGAGATGGGCACTTTATTTTGCCTATCAGTGTACCCCTTTCCAATCGTCCCCCCACAAAAAAAAAAACCCCACCTCTTTAAATAATTTTACCTAAAACTACAATTTTAATTCTGTTTTACTGATATAAAGGTAAATATAATTTTTGACCCTTTTCAAATGTTAGTCTGGATGATTATTGTTTTTTACGAAGATGTTCAATACATTCAATTCTTTATGAGTGGTTAATTTTATTGGATTCTATAGAGGTGTGAATACCATAACTAGACGAGTTTGCTTGATACTTTTTTTTCCTTAAAACTGCCCATCTGCACTGTACGCCGAACTTCTAGACAATTATATTGCCTTTATTAAGACGAAATTTAATCCAATTCTAAGATAGGCATTTTTTGCAAATTGAATTTAAATTTTAAACTATTTTTTTTGCGTGTAAGAATGGATTTTAAATTTTTGTTTTTTTTTCATACAATTTAAAACAATTTTCTTAAAGTCACCCATACATCACTTTTTTGTAAGTCTTTTCCTTCTTGAGTTATGTTGATTGCAAAAATCGATCAAAAAACTTAAGCCCTCTTCAAATGGCAGTGTAGATAAATTTAAAAAAAAAAACAAGGTATGCAAAGTTGCTTGAAAAGACATAGTCTATACACCCACAAAGTTTCATTGGATTCCTAGAGGGTACTGCCCATCACGAAGACGAGTTGGCGTGATATTCGTCATATCGTTTAGTGATTAAATTCTTTGTTTTTGAAGGTTTATCGGCTACTGAGATCCATGCAAAGATAGTAAAAGTATTAAAGGAGTCTTCTCCCTTATTTCCAACCGTTCACCGATGGGTTTTTTTTTAGTTTATGCGTGGCCGTTCAAGCGTTGAAGAGGATCCACGCTCAGGACGTCCAAAAAGTGCATCAACACTAGAAACCATAGCGAGAATACAGGATATGGTTTTGGAAGATCATCGATCGACTGTGGATGTGATAGCTGAAACCATAGGCATCTCTCATGGAACAATTTGGTGCAAGTTTTCGGCATAATTTGGTGAAAAGTTTAATAATTTGGTGAAAGTTTTCGGTTTCAAAAAACTGTGTGCACAATGGGTGCTGCATTTGCAAACACTGCAACAAAATCACGTTCGAATGCGACTTTCTGAAAGGATCAAAAGGATTTTTTGCTTCGATTCATCACTATGGATGGGAGTTGGGTCCACCACCATGATCCTGAAACAAAATAAGAGGCTAAGGAGTGGTGTGAACCAGGCACTTCCGCTCCGAAGCGAGCTCGTTTCCAGAAATCGGCCAAGAAGGTTTTAGCGTCAGTTTTTTGGGATGCAGAAGGAATTTTATTGATAGATTAGCTTCAAACTGGAATAAACTCTGATTATTATTGTGACCTTTTGGACCAGTTGGATGAAAAAATTTGTGAAAAAAGACACGGTTTTCCGAAGAAAAAAAACATTTTTTATCAAGACAATGTTCCTGCTCACAAAGCTCAAAAAACCATCGCGAAAATCAGTGAATTGGGGTGCGAATTGTTGCAGCATCCACCCTATTCGCTAGATTTAGCTCCCTCTGACTTCTGGCTGTTCTCACACCTCAAAAAAATCCCTTCGTGGAAAGCATTTTTCATAAAACGAAGAGGTTACAGCGGTTGTAGAGGAGTATTTTGTAGGCCTTCCAGAAAGTCACTTCCACGATGGGACAGCAAAGTTGCGAGATCGTTGGACCAAGTGTATTGGTCTTATTGGAGACTATACGTAGCAATAAAAGTGATTTCTCAAAAAAAAAAATTATTTTCATTTCCGCTTTCAAAACTAGTATTCTGGCTAACCTAGTATTCTGTTTACGTTGTAGTTGATAATTTAGAAAAGATATGGAGCTTTTTCGCCTTCATGATTTAAATGCGGCCGAATCATTCAGGCTTGTCCGCGGCAAAACTTCATTGGGACTGCTGATCTGATGAAATAAAGTGAAACAAATAAAACCAATAATTTAGGAAGGCTAGCTTCACAACGTTCGAGTAATCTAATAAAAAATCTGTTTCGATTCTGATACAGTACACTCTCTCACTCACTAGGATACATAAATGACATTTGTCGGCATCAAGTTTTCCGTTAATTTTAAGGTTATATTTAATAGTACAATGTCGAGGTAATAAACCTGTGTATGATGTAAATCGTGTTTTGAAAGTTTGAGTAACTTTTGAATATGAAAAGCATAAGGTTTTATAAAACGTTTTGTTGATTCGTAACTTTGTATTTAACCAGTTTTTTAGCACAATACTTAGAGCACAAGAAGGAATTACGAAATTTTGTGATAGCGACTAACAGTTCAATACACGTTGATCAATGCATCTTGAAATGCAACATTGATCCTGTTTTATTACCTCATAAATGCATAACACATGCAGAAATGAATCCCATAACGCTTTATAATACAACAAATTTAAACAAAAATCGACCAATCTCCAACATTTTATTTCAATCGTTCCTCATTCTGCACACATCTAGCATTTGCAAAACCTTCATCTGAAAAGTTCTTCATCACATCATCACAAGAGTTAGCAGCAAACCTGCATCTAGAAGGGAGGAGAGGAAAACTCAAATACCATAGCAACCAACGATCCTGGTTCCTCACCAAAAATCCCAACGATATTTGCACACGTTAATGCCAAAGCAACCCGTGCGAAATGCTTTCTGCAAATACTCATTTGCCAAGCGTACGCTGGAGCAGTCTGGTTTCGGCTGAGAAATTCAAATCGGATCAAATGATTTCGCAGAAGGCCATGAGTCGCACCTTCTGTCGTGGCAAGCTGCGACTGAATATGGTTCAGCCTTTCATGATTGTATGCATTGTGTACTCTTTGTTTTCATCGTTTTGTTGAACAATATTTACCAACGCTTTTTGTTAATTAAGTTTCCACCTGGTAAATCCTTTCATAAAATTCTAAAGATAAGATGCTCATATCAAATTGAAAAATAATTGAAGACATTTATTTTTAAATTTGATTTGAAGCGCATGCTTGTTGAAGCTAGGCACATTTACTGTGAATGCAGCCGAGTGAAAATAAAAGCCAAACATGTTTTGGGACCATAGAACATGCCTCGCATGATTTCTGTCAGTTTCTTATGAATAAATGTCTCAAGGTTAAATTTTTCTTCAGTATTTTCCGGGTTTCAACACTATTAAAATTGAAAAGCATACTCTACAAAATACTGCTGAACCGGAAATATTTAATATGAGTTTACGACCACCCTCACTATGCACTATGTTTCAGTAAATGAGAACTGTATTGTGTTCTTTTGCGATGATCCTGGGTTAACGGCATGATTGGAAAGGTATATTAAATTCAATTATATTGAATCGATTAAGGAGTTTTTCATCGGCAACTGGTTCTGCTCGATCCTAAAGTAGGTATGTTATTTTTCCATACAATGAATTTGTATGACATGTGCTTTGTATATTTCCTCTCTTTCTTCATTACACAAATGCAATTGATGAAATCTAATGAATGGCGTTTACCGTGAATTTACACAGTGTATAAACACAATAAACAGACCCGGATCATAACAATAATCGAGCATAGGTTAAAATTTTCTTCAAAAAGGACTAAAACATAAATCGATTTTCAACATTTGAAGCTCTAAACCAAAATAGGCCTGTTGAAAAGAATTGCAACAGGAAGAAATAATAAATTTACAGATATAGGAAATGTTCACTCAATTCAAGCATTGAATACTCAGCAACATTTTTAATCAGAAGGCCAATTATATGAAGCATACACTAACTGAATGAAATGTGTTTAATAATGGCCACATCCACGTATCTATTTAAGTGGGTAATAACATTACGGTTTACCACACAAAACAAACAAATGGCAATCCAATTACATGCCAATTATTAATCGAACAAAGCGAGCTTCACAAGAATACTCAGGTTAAATGGAAACGCAGAGATGAATTTATGTATCATCGATTAGCATAGTGACATTTAATGTACATTATCAGAAGTTCATCAATACAATAACTACATTTATCGTTTCACTGTGAAATTAATCTCTAAATGAAAGGCTGAATGTGGTAATAAGAGACAAAAAATCAACAACAACTCTTGAATGATGTCTGACAGCGGCAATTTGAAACTCCACCCAAAAACGATGGCTGAGTTGACAGTTGATATTAAATTGAAGATCTTCTAGGTACGTTGCCAACTGATATCTGTACTACCAGGACTAGCCATTCAATATGGCGTCTCTATATCTTACAGCACGTAGCTGCGGCGTTCACTGCAAAAAGACCATTCCAACTGGTGGATGTTATCAGAAACAAGCACTTACGATATCCCATTCACATTGTCATTTCGAATCAGGCTTCCGTGTGGACAGTACCATTCGTGCCAAGACAACATTCCACCAATGATAGGTTTTCCTCGGACGGATATCGAATTCATCAGCAATTCAATGGGTTGCCATGGTTATCGATTCATTGGCAACATACAAAAAGCTGCCTTGATACAACAGTACTGCCAGGTGGGGGTGAGATCCGGCCAGTGTGTCACATTTGCCCGGTTTATGATATGTGAGTAGAAGTTGGAGCACAAAAATGCCTACCTTTATTGGGAAAATGGCTCAAGTTTTTAATTTATATATCTTATGGTTGGAATGCGTTGTGTTAGTGATGGAGTATTTCGAAGATTGCATATTGGACGCTGTTACGACTTACCTTATTACTCTTATGGAGAACTATTTGGGAATGAATATCAACAACCTTTAGGTCCATAATGATGCAAAAACTTAATACATCCAATTGCTCTGTTATGGGTTGATGATTTTTCCAAAGTGTCAACGTTCGGGGTATTGTAGGGGAACAAAGTGAATCGTCGTTTTTTCCCGATTTTTTCACACGGCTTGGGCTTCCCTGAATCCAGAGCAAGAATAAATAAAGAACTGTTTCTAAATATTTATGTATGCTAATATATTAATACTACAAAACAATATTCAAACCTATTACACTTATGTATTCACTAAACACAATAAATTTGAGTCAGGTCATTGTAGTGAAGTGAAGAGAGAGACTCAATGTGTGATGTAAATTGCTTATTACATTATTTGTTAAATTTCAAAATTTATGTAATACTTGAATATCTAGCATCACTGTCTAAGCTTGCAACACTTCCCAGTATGCATGAAGCGAAATACTGAGCCAAGCTCAATTGGGTTCGCAAATGTGAGAAATATCTTCTATACAAGGTGTTCGGCTCCTTAGTGCAAATATTTTCAGGGGCGATAGGGGATGATATTTAATGAAACATATTGTTCTACGCTTATAGTCAAATCTCTAGGTTTACGGAGTTTTTGAACTTTTAATGATTTGGTTCATGTTAGCCTTAAATTGTCTGTAGCTCAAAAAATATGCTACTTAGCAAGATTCTTCTTCCTTCATTTAAAATGTTTGCAATAGAACAGCTTCAGTTAAACTTTAAATAATTATCATTTTGTTTGGTTCTAGGAGTTAAAATGATTGAAAAATCTAATTAAAAGTTTTTTTTTCATTTTTTTACATACAACACGTAATTTATTTCTTTATTAGAGTCAAACAACAGAAGACCGTTTTGTAACATGGATAGTTCTTATACTTATACTTTTTCTTACAGGGATACATCCTGATACTAAAATTTAATGCCTGCCTGTTCTATTACTTCGCAGAATGTTTACAATTTTTTTCACTTTTGTCCTAGGTGTATTGAAGTCAATCATTTCACAATGCTGATTATATACAATCATCATGTGGCTTTAGGTCCAAGTTTAGGTTAGGTTACGATCACCACAATATTCTAATATTGACCGCACATTAGTAACATAAAACGATTTTATTGTATAGGGATCTTGATAGTGGTATCCGAAACGTTTCATAAAATTAAGCATATTGCCTGCTTTATGAGCTGTCGTGTCATAATGATCCAAAAACGTTAGTTTTGACTTTAGAATAATTCCTAAATCTCTTATTTTATCGTATTTTTGTACACTTTCAATTCCTAATATAACTTGAACATTTGGCGTGTTTTGTTTTCTGCTATACGTAATACGATTACATTTTTTAAACATTTAGTTTCAATAAACTTTTACAGCACCATGTATCGAAAACATGAATCGCATTGCGAAATACATTAATTTCATTATCGTTCTTAATTCATAAGTACAGCTTTATGTCATCTGCATGTATAAGTAGATTGAGATTTTTTAAAATAAGAGTTATGTCATTAATGTACAGAATGAATAGAATAGGTCTCGTGGTCAGTGGTGAACGGACGATAATAGTGGTGGTTGTCGGTGCTAGCGAAAAGGTAGAAGTTAGAAAGTGATTAGTGTGGACGGCGTTAATAGAAAGAAAGAGAGAAAAAAAAAAACCTACCGGATTCAGTAGTTGATACTGATGAAATCAGCGAAGACATGGAAGTGTAAGTGATTAGGTCCGTGTAAATAGAGAGGGGTAGAGAACAGAGCAAAGGTGAGCGAAGGTATGCGTGTGGGCGATGGTTTTCGTCTGAAAGGAAGCAGAACAAGGTAGGACAATTATTTAAAACTATATTTTAAATGGTCGTTTGGACGTCATCGCAAAATTAGACGGAGAGAAAGTTCTAATTGATGATGACGGGTATTGTAAGTTTGGCGAAGGACGATATGCTAGAGGAGGGATGCGATCAAGCACAAATAATTATGGGACAGCTGATCTTACAACAAATTTGCTTTAGAGCCGGAGTGGACGATAGATCGAAGGAGTTTTTTGATGAGTTTAACGTAGTTCTGATGGATACTAACAAGACGGTGACTCAGCCGCTCCTAACATGGAGAACAGACGCTCAAATAGGTGAAGGCATGGAATTTAACCCTTATTTTTAAAAAGCGGGGTGGCTCGCTTTTGTCAGGACTGCTTTCGGATATTTGTGGGTTTTTGTAAGAAACTCAACACAGTCCAACAACTGCTCAGTCCCTCCACATCCTAAACAGTCACCGCCGCTCGTCCGGGGCTACTTATCTGGTAATCAGTAGCTGTCCATCATATCTGATGGAGCCCCACCATCCGTGACCCGTGGACCCGCTGGGTTGCTTACAGCTCAGCCCCGTCTTCACCTACTCTACGGTCTTCCCGGGTTATAAGAAACAAAGAATTAAGGATATGTGAAAATACATTTCTAGGTAGTAAGTTTTTTGTCGAGTATACTAGTTAAACATAGGTATCTAAGATTCCAGTACTATGTGCCGAATCAAACTGGTGATATAACTAGTTACGTTTGTAGTTCTCAATACCAGCATTTTTTGGAGTATGTCGAGAATCTGTAATACACGGGCTATTTTCACATTTTATTTGATTTAGTTCAATAAGCCTCTTTTGATATGTACCGTTTCCATAAATAAACATTAGAGCACAGTTTACGCTTGTAGATCTAGAAGCTTTCCATCTAAGGATAACCTAGAATATCAGTTTTGAACAGTATTTCATTTGATTAGGTTCGACAATTTTATTAAAATTCAATTTAACCTCTAAATGTATTGAAACCACAAACTACCAACTGCACACTGGATACGTTTGTAGATCTTAAGACCCTACTGTAGCAAGTTCGTTGATGATAAAACTTGTCCATTCAACCCTACCTGTGGAAGTTTGAAAATGTTAGATCTCCCATAGTCGAAAATTTTGAAGTTTAGGGAACGTCCATTAATTATGTCACGCAAAAAGTGACTGTTCATACTAAGGATCTTTTTAATCATAGTGGGCTGTATCCGTTTGGATCAGTCTATAAAGGCAAATAAGTCCTATACGAACAACATGCAGCGGAAGATGCGTTGGAAAGTAGTATCCCTTGATTTTATCATGCAACATAGAGACTGATATGCTTTTATGGTAAGTTATTTGAAATGTAATTTTTTGGTGAGACCCTTCCTCATTTTATTGCCCACAACTATATTATTAGAAACAGTAGAAATTTGCAATATCCCAGTACAGTTACGAGTGCAAATAAAAACAAATAAAATGTGTTAATTAAATCTAAAGTTCAGTATAGCCGTGGAATTTTCTTTTTGTCTTAACATTTTTATTTTTTTATTTTATAAGTCATTTATGCAAAAAATTTCCACTGTTCCTTTAACAACTATATAACGGGGATTTATTTATTTGCAATATAATAATTTATTTGCGTCAATCCATTGTAGACCAGTTTTGCTTTACAAATAGTACTTAATGTCTAATTTGTTATATCTAACCTCGAAAAGAAAATTTTCCTAACTTTTTTTTATTCATTGTCACATCTATTATATCGCAATACTTATTATAACAGGACATCATTCTATTTAAAGGCCCATTCTTTGCATAGTTTGTTCTTTGACTGTTTATGTAAAACAATTGTCTATTTCTTAGGAAGCGAGAGGGAGCATAGAAATTAAGATTTTCTAAAATCTCTTGTGTGTTTATTCTTTGCATAATAACATCATTCAGGAAAGCTATCATTGCAAATTCTCTTCTCTTTTTAAGCCCATCTAAACTAATCAACATACATCGTGACTCATAAGACGGCATAGGTAAAGTCGTCCAACCTAACTTTCGCAGGGCAAATAACAAAAATTGTTTTTGAACTGACTCTATACAGCTTACGTGTGTATCTTGATATGGAGACCAGACTATGCTACAATATTCAAGAAGGGGTCTCACATATGTTATATACAGCGTTTTGATTGTGTATGGATCATTGAAGTTCAAGCTGAACCTTTTGATAAACCCGAGCATGTTGCTTGCTTTATAAATGATATTATTGTAATGTTCAGCAAAAGTTAATTTAGAATCGAGTATAACACCTAAGTCTCTAATTTGACTGCATCTTTCTACAGTTTTCTGACCAAGAGTAATAGCTTTTTGCAATATTGTGTGTTTTCTGGTAAACGAAATGGAATTGCATTTTTTTACATTAAGTTCTAACAGATTTTTCTTACACCATATGTAAAAATTGTCAATTTCGTGTTGAAATAATTCAAGGTCGGGTGTATCACATATCTCCATGAAAAGTTTCATGTCGTCTGCATATATTGAAACACGAAGGAAACTCAAAATGTGTTCTATATCATTAATAAATAAAATAAATAATAATGGACCAAGATGAGACCCTTGTGGCACGCCCGAAGTGACGTTCACAATTGTTGAAAGTTTTCCCTCAAATCTTATTCTTTGCGTTTTCTGAATCAAGTAAGACTCAATCCATTTTAGTAGCCCAGGATTGAATCCCAACTTGGATAATTTAAATAGCAACAGTGGAATATCAACTCTGTCAAATGCTTTACTAAAATCGGTATATAGCGCTTCAACACAATTTCCTTTATCCATTACGTTCAAGGAAAAAGTAACAAATTGTATCAAATTAGTGGCTGTTGACCGTCCTTTAACAAAACCATGCTGTTTATTAGAAATTAAAGTCTTCACCTGCGAAAATATATTATCATTTATGATAGATTCAAAAAGTTTCGGGATGCTTAATAATATAGCAACCCCACGATAATTTTTAATATCAGATTTTTTTCCACTTTTAAAAATTGGGATCAAAAAAGATTCCTTCCAAACAGCAGGAAGAACGCTGGACTCCAATGATGAATTAAATAACCAAAATAAAGGTTTAACTATCTCCTTTGAAAGCGATTTTAAAAATATAGGTGGTAAGCCGTCTGGTCCAGCACCCTTCGTAGCATCCAAAGTTTCAAGAGCATGACCTGATGGTGGGTTCTTATCACACATCACATCACAGAATGAATAGAATAGGTCCTAAGTGTGAGTCTTGAAAAACCCCCTACGTCACTTGAATTGGATTAGACTTTTAATTATTGAACTTTACAATTTGCTGACGATCAGTTAAATACGATTCGATCCAATTGAGCAGCTTGATCTCAATTCCCATTTTTGTAGTTTGAAAATCAACATTGGAATCTCTAGTCTATTAAACGCTTTACTGAAGTCGGTGAATTAGCGGCAATACACTTTACGCTAGAAATTGTTGCCTCACTAACACCAGATCAGCATTTCATTTTCGCGGATAGTCTCAGTGAGCGATTACTAGCTTGTTGCTAGCATTGTTGCTAGCTGTGATTGTTTCTAGCACTAATGAGTAGTTCCAGCTAAACTTTTGGGGAAATTTCCTTCGAATCTTCTGGAAGGTCCTCTGCTGAACTTCAAAGAACTACTCCTTCTGAGATGTGTCCTCTGGTAAGTTTCTTCTGGGATTTTTTTTCCTGAACTTATTCTTTCGAAATATCTGATAGTCCCATCCTGAACTATGAGGAAAATTTCACCGAAACTTTGGGAAAGTCCTCTCCCGAGATTCTAGAAAAAAATCCCTTTTATTTGTTGGAAGTTTCTTCCTGAACTTCTGAGAAGTCCTCTTCTAAACTTTTGAGAAGTTCTCTCCTGAACTTCGGAGTAGTTTCTTCCTGAACTTTTGAGAGAATCTTGCTCAAACTACTAGGAGGTACCCTTAATTCTTCTGAAAAGTTTATTTCAGTTCTTTGGAGTGGTTTTTCGAGTGGTTGAGCTTCGAGAAACCTTATTATTCTGAAATGTACTCTTCTGAACTTCAGGAAAGTTTTCTAGCATTTTTGGGAAGTTCCAACTAATCTTTTGGGAAGTTTCTTGCAGATCTTCTGAGAAATCCTTTCCGCAACTTCAGACAAGTTCTCTCCTGAATTTCTAGAGCATATAGTCCTGAGTTATGTGGAAGTTTGTTCTCGAATTATAGGTAGTGCCATTCCTGGTTAGTTTCATCTTGAACTTTGGGAAAGTTGTTTTCCTGAACTTCTGGGAAATCCAGCTTGAATTTCGGGTAAAACTCCAAAGTCTCTGGTATGTTCCAAACTTCTAAGTAGTCCACTTCCCTAAACTTCCTCTCGTGATTTTCTGGGAAGTTCTCTTCTAAACTTCTGGGAAGTGTGATATGTTATATGTTATGTGTTTGGGATATTTCTGCTTGAGCTACTAAGAAGGTCTCCCAATTGTCTAAGACGTTTCTACCTGACCTTCGTAGAAGTTTTTTTTTTCTAGGAAGTCTCTTCCTGAACTTCTAGAAAGTATCTTCCTGAAGCCCTAGAAAGTCTCCTTCTGTACTTTCTAGGATGTGCCCTAAATTCTGGGTAGTTTCTTTCCATATTTCAAGGAATCTAGGACTAATTTCATAAACCACTTAACTCATGGGTCGGGTTCTAAATTCCAAGTGCATATGTACAGAAATGATGCGTTTTGAAGTACTTTAGAAAAAGGATTAGAGATTTAAGATTAATTTGAAATCACATTGACTGCTATTATGAGTCAACCGACTGGGTTTGAGAGTCAATGTTAAGATCGCAAACGAGAAAATGAAATTTACTTTTTGTTCTTCCAACCCTAACCCTGGTCCTAATGAATCGAGCACTTGGTCAATTTTCTACCACTTCTGTTTAGCATTAGTTTTGCTGGCTGCACGCCTCAAAAGTATTTGAAAATGTCCACGTTAATTTTTATCAGTTCGATGAACCATTTGAACTGCTACTAATTTGACTTGTTTTTGATAGGATTAGACATTTTTTGATGGAAGTCAATTATTTTTCTCTTGATTTACCTGCACAAAAATAATGGTTGTATTTTTTACCCCGCTCAGTCAACTATCACTAACCGATGAAAAACGCGTATCAAAACAAACTCTCACTCGACAAAATGTGACAGATCAGTCACTAGCTTCCGACCGGTCGTTCGAGTCGACCAACTCGACAGAATTTCGTCGAAATGGCTCTGTCGAGCAAAGTGACGGTCGACTCGACTTCTATAATTGGCCCCAGAGTAAATAATATTTCAAAAGAGAATTTGTCCATCATACACAGAAAAAATTCTTGCAGTAAAAACTACCATTTTACCCGACTATGCCTATCTTTAAAACTACCATGAAATTTCAGTCAAATTTACTACGTTTATAGTAAAACCTTCAACATTTGTGGTATATTTGACAGACCTCATATTGATATCAACCGCACCATGGTTGATCTAATCGCAGGCATGGTAAAATCAAACGCATTTATAATCAGCTGAAAATTGCTGATGTTTGCGCTTAATTTAACCCTCGAAATGGTAGTTTCTACTGCGGTTTCTTTTTTGCATGTAGGCAAACTAATCAAGGCCCACCCTTCTATGAGTATTCTCTCAGCGTCGTGCACAAATCTGTCATTTTTGATAATTTAAATTTATATGCCCCTTTCTCCTCTATTTACCACTGTTGCCAAAATTATCGAAAACTGCTTGAAAGTGATTTAAAAATCACCAAACTTCTCAAATGATTGTAACTATTGCCGGTACGCAAAAAAAATAAGAACATTTCAACAAACAAGACACTCCTTGGTCCACACCTCTTTGATGCAATCTCATAGGTGCAATCTCATCATGTACCTATCTAACGTGATTTACTCGCTGTCGTACGTGACCGAATGCAATTCGTCGGCTCCTTGGAAACTTTGGTTACACCCTTTTCCGGTGAACGGCTTGCCGATGAATTTTCCATGAATAATGATGTGATCGTCTTAGTTAACAGATCTTGAAACTTTTCGCCAGCTATTTCCAAAGGAAGTTTATAAGGCCATTCCTTTCTTTTCTTTGTATTGGACGAAAAAAAAATCGTTGAATACCACTGTTCACATACAACACTAAGAATTTTAAAAATCTGTCGAGGCCTACTCTATGCGTCACTTAGGACTTTTAATGGACTAAACATCAGATAAGTAGTATTTATGTACAATTGCAAGTTTTAGAATTGGAGCTACGTACTATGGCATTCTAATTTGAACTAATAAAATCTCTTAAATAATCTAGAACATAACATAAAACTGTCCTTTTAACCATTCAGAGGACCTTCATTATCAACGCTACTAAGGAGTGTATCGAAACTAAGCTATCCACAAACTTTCTTTCAAATTATGTTGAAAACCGATATTCATACAAAAAAATTGATCCTTTATTGTACGAGGTTAAACTTGAAAATAATGAAGACCGGATGAAATTTAAGTTATTCCTTCACGAATTTTCGAACTTTGGATCGAAAGCTCTTCATCAAGTTTTTTTGATGATGGATGAAATTTAAGTTATTCCTTCACGAATTTTCGAACTTTGGATCGAATGCTCTTCATTCAGTTTTTTTGAACTCCTGCATGTTCCCAGCTGCCTTACCAGTCTTCTTGAAGACCCTCTTCACGATTGCCCAGTAACGTTCGATGGGTCGAAGCTGAGGGCAATTTGGTGGATTGATATTTTTCTTAACGAAATCTATACCCTTTTCCGCAAGCCAATTGAGAGTGGTTTTGGCATAGTGAGCCGACGCTAAATCCGGCCAAAATAGTGGAGGTGTACTATGCTTCTTATATAAAGGCAACAATCTCTTCTGGATACACTCAGATCGATAGATTTCCACATTTATAGTTCCGGTAGTGTAAAAAATGGTTGACTTCAAACCACAGGAACATATTGCTTGCCATACCAGTACCTTTCGACCGAATTTATCCACTTGAATTGACCTGCCCGCATCGCTCACATCCTCCCCAACGACGGCAGTAAAGTATTGTGGACATGGAAGGGTTTTTGAGTCCTCCTTTACATAGGTCTCATCGTCCATCAAAACGCATGCATCCGGACGCTGCAAAAGACGCGTCCCCCCTAGGCGTAGCCAGGATTTCGAATAGGGGGGGGGGGGGGGGGCAAGCTTAGTTTTTTTTTAGAGACAGAGAGAGAGAGAGAGAGAGAGAGAGAGAGAGAGAGAGAGAGAGAGAGAGAGAGAGAGAGAGAGAGAGAGAGATTACACCGTCTTCAACCAGTTGCTGCACAGACTGAACACTTAACATTATACAACGGACAACACAACGCCCGGTGGACCCATATAGTAGGGACATTATCGAGTTCCGTCGGCTGGAGCGGGAATCGAGCCCTCACTTTGTGACAATCCACCTGAACGACGGGTGGATTAACTTTTCTGCTCTCACCCAAAGTATTTTACAATACCCGTCCGATTTTGGCAACAAGATTAAACTATTCTAGACTTGATCTGGAATGAAAAAAAAAAAAGATTTTAAAAACTCTCGATTTTCCCCAAGTTTCAAAATCGAATCCCATTAAATAGGAACCATGCTGAAATCTAACGGGTACTGTAATGTGTCAAAATATTCATTTTACAGTCATGTTGGATTTTTGTATACGACAACCACGGAGTTTGTTAACAGTTTTTACTGAAAATGTACTTTTCCTCGCGACCCGCTCGCCCACACTGAAAATTAAATTTCGTTTTTATTACGAAATCGAATGTAGAACTAACAAATCTATTCGTTGTTTTCTACACCGAAATTGATTTGTACTTTTCAAGAAACTACCTTCGTATTCAATGCCACAATGCTGTTACATAACTGTTAAAAGCACGAAGCATTAGTTGACACAGAAAGAACACTCGTTCATTGTACGAAAACAATACAAAATGCTACGAATATTTTGTTATCAATAAGAATGCATGGTTACATGATTGACTGACAGAACTTTAAAAAAACCATTTTTTTAATATTTCTGAAAAAAAAATAAGAGTTGTTCGAACCTGTATTTTTGGGAAGACTTGTTATTGAATCCGTGGTTGATCTCACTAAGCCATGGTGACTCGTTAGAAGTTACTTGATTAATGAGTATGAACTTATAACTCTCGATAGCGCTTTAATTTTTATTTTGGGATAAATCAATGATTCCAGCCCACCCAAGCAGCAAAACCAACATGTATGAGTACGATTGAAGAAAAGCAGTGATAGGTTGGTCTTCACAAAATTCATTTCGTGCATTGTACAAAAAGGTGTAATGACAGCATTTCACCAGATGACAAGCATAAGGAATGTTTCATACAAATTACGAGGAATTTATTCTATGAACAAAATCCATGTTTACGAAACAAGGGAAAGCTTATTCACGAAAATAAATTTTCAGTGCATATAACTGACAAAGCAAAACACCGCAAAAACATCGTTTTTTTTTACTCACCGTGCTCACACCGTTTCAATAGAATTTTTTTAATGGTTGTTCAAATAATAAGTGGTTAGCGCTACCTCTCGAATCTTCCGGTCCGCCTCTAAGCATCTTGCTATGAGGTACCAGGTGGATTGCCTGTCGATCTGCCAAATTTGGAAGACGTCTACATTGAGTTATCTCAAATTATAATAATCCGTCCACTATATCACAATATATTGGGATTGGTTGAGCAGATTGGAGATAATGAAATCATTGGGTATAGGAACCAGTCTCCCCCGGTTGGTGCTAAACGGATGAGCCTGGACATCAATAGAAGCATAAAGTTGCCAGAAGGCACGAAATGCATCTACGCACTCTTATTTTTACCAAATCCCTCAATCGCAAATTTAAATGGATTAGCATAGATTGTTCTTAAGAAGCCTCTACTTGATTGATACAGTTGTAAAAATTGAAAGTTTATGAAAAAGAGTATGCTTCGAGCATCGGCTGTGAAAGGTTGTGTCGATGCTTAATTACGCACTATTTTGCTATCGGGCATGGCGCGTTTCGTATTGTTTCGGTTATCTATAATTCAGCGATGCGAGTGATCGAGTGAGCATAGAAAAAAAAACTACAAAAATGCTTCATGGTGAGATGTGGTGGTTCGCCGGGCTGGTGGACCGGTGGTGAGGATCACAATTAATTTTCATCCATAATATTGGTTTGCCATACTCGCCGTGTCACTTGGAGAAAGTAAGCCACTATACCTTTTTGTGAGTGGCTCCAATACCATCCTTACTATTGGTTTAAATCGGTTCAAATCGGATTTCCAGCATTATAGAGAATCTTTTTGTTTTTCCAATGAAAAACCACCACCACACTTTGTGAGTGGCCCCAATAGCATCCTCACTGTTGGTTTAAATAGGTTCAAATCAGAAATCGGTACTAATATTTAAATATTTCACTAAACGCCGCGTGAATTCAGCTTATCGTTTACCAAAAAGAATCCTGCTGCCACCCAATCCTGTTATCCAACATCCCAGTGAAAGTGCAGAGGCGGTCTCGGCTTCCAATAAAACGAGTATCACGTCGACACATTCCTACCCTTTCCTTATTTGACATGCATTCGGGTGAAGCAGGCGCCAGTATTGCCTTAGTTTGGGATGACCAGTTTTTACACATTGAGGATGTATGCTAGTCTCAACCATCATCTGTTGGTTCTCTGTGTTATAACAGCTGATCTGGCAGCAACGGAGTAGCAACCTTGGGCGGTCAATCATGCTCATTATCTTGCTCATGCTCATAGAAAGGGATAAAATCTTTGAATAGGATAAGACCACTGCAACTTCTCGCACTGATTAGCATGCTGTCTTGCTTTCTCACACGCTTATCAAATTACTGGTCTGAAAATCGGATACGATTCGTCTCGTTTCACCTGGATTATATCGTAGCATGTGCTCCATTAATATCTCTTGGATACAGAAACAATATTTCAAAATACTGAATCAAACTGTAAGATATGATTAACATATATTCTCAATAATACGAAACTACAGTACCGTAAAACGGGATATTATTGATCAGCGGGGTAACATTGATCGGTTTGGCCCATATCATGAATAGTTCAAATATACATTTTCCGTTGATACACTTTCTAACTATGAATTATGAATTATGTTTCTCAATCTGGTGTTATTTGACTTCCGAAAGCTATAACATTGGTTAAAATATTACGTTTTTTGATTGCCAAGAACTGAAAATTGAACTGAGCATAGCTTTTTCCACTTTCAGCTAGCGGGAAAAAACCAATCAATGCTTGAATCATAGTTAACATTACAGGCTAGAGATATTTTTTTAGATACGCTAGGTTAGCTAGGTTGGGTTTACTATTTAAAAAAAATCTCATGGATGTCCGCTTTTTGCGCTTTTTTGCTACAACTTATTACAAAATCGAGGCGACTTCGCGCTTTTTCATTGAGGTAAAGGGACAATCTCACAAACATTAAAAATAAATAATAAAAAATTGAAACAAACATTAAAAATCTAAAAATAAAATCAAAAGTTAGGGGGGGGGGGCAACGGCCCCACCCTGCCCCCCTCTGGCTACGCCTATGCTTTTTAACCATTCATTTTTTTCTTTTTATTACATCCTTCCTTCCTTTGTCCCCCCTTTTCCCTTCTGCCCCCCCCAAAAATTTCCCCAAAAATTTTTAATGTTTTTTTTACACCCCCGATGAATTCCTACCAACCCCTCCCCCATTTTCCCACTAATACACCCCTCTCCCCTTCCCCTTGTCCCCACCCTTTTTTTCACCTCCTTTTCAATACGCGACATTTTGAAAACGCAGAATTTGAACCGCACAAACAAGTAAACAAAAGAAAGCTGACAGTCAAACGCACAGCATGCAGTGTTCAGAGCATAAAAAACCATCACAAATACACGCGTACAATGCAAATGTATGTGGATAGCTTATATTCGATACACTTCTTAGCGTCATGGGTCAGAAGGACAGAAGGAGATCACGTGGGTGGATAAAATAGGATTTTTTTCCATAACGCTACCTTTGTTCGTTCCGGAAAGCATACACATCCCTCCGGAAACAGTTTGCTAGCATTTGTTGATTAAATTTCCGGTGCATCCGACAGGGAGAATCCAAAAAGACAATGACATGCGGCCAACTTACGGTACATGCTACATTTCTTTAGTTTTTCACCAGTTACGTGTGGTGCTCTGGGATGGTCTTATTACACCCATAATAGCAGCCAACGTTTATCTTCATCTATTTAATAGAAGATGGTACACATGACGCTGGTAGACTCTAGAGGGAACATTTTTTGGAAAAGCAGAATAGATGATGTCGTTAAAGCTTAAAGCTTGAGCGCAAATATAATCAAGATGTTGCACACTTTTCTCATAAAAGTGCATATAAAAGCAAAAGGAAAGCAGCCGCGAATGATTTCAAATTAAAGATTCAATCAGGTATAGTTTTGCTCATTGGATTCGATACTAGACCGTTTTTCACAAAATAAAAAGACCTATTGTATGAGATATACTGCTACGTTTTTATTAGTTAATTGGTGTTTATTAGTAGCATTGTTTAGTTTATGTTTAGAATTGTAATTGCAATTTAAAATGTATAACAGTAAAGTGAGGTGAGGAAAGGGTTGAAGGATAGACAGTCGGGAAAATGGCGGAAGCATTCCTTGTATTGAACTAGAAAGATAAAGGAGACAATGGACATGAAAACCACCATAACTAAGATTGGTTCAGGCGTTCGCGAGCGAACGGTGCCCGTGAAGTGCTTTTAATAGTTAAAAATTTAATAGTGAATACCATCAGTAATTCCAATCGTCATCACCTCCACTCTACTATGATGACTCAAAGCTTCGGGAAATTCTGGAAGAAGTGAAATTTGTGTCTGGGGCTGTTTCTAGCCTTCAGATCAATGCTACCAAAAATACAGAAGACCCTGGAAGAAGAATTAGCAGAAAGATCGTCAGTACACAATACTATCATTTCGAAAGAGCATACATCTCCTGGATGGTGATTTTTGGGTCATAAATGGCATTGGAAGCAAGACTGGTCCAAAGTAGACGCCAAACAGCGGGCTCGTAGGCTACAGGAAAAAGCTGCTGAAAAAGCCAAACGCATCAGAAAAAGTAAAAAAACAACAATTCAGCCACACCAGACGGCCAGACTATGACAACAAACCCAATAAAAACTTCCAAGGAAATGAAAGACACACACAAAAATCTGACAAAGAACTACTGGCTACTGCAAAAGTGCAATTTTCCAGCCCACCAACGTCCACTGAAAACCCAATTGCAGCCCTCTCAGTATCAAAACTTATCAACTTCAAAAAAGGTGAAACAATCAACCCATACCGAGCAGAAAACCAGACACAACAACATACTGAAGCAAGCACCTTCGAAAATACCGACACATCAACACATCGGGAATCGAATTCTATACCTGGCCGGTCATTTTACACTATGCGCCCACCGCCCAGCGTAAGCATGACGCAGCAATCAGCTGTTTCAATCCATCCACCTATGCTCACCGAACAACTATCATCAGCCGGAATTGATCATCCACCACTTTTGGACCCAATGCGGCCGCCTATAGTCAGACTGACGGAACAATCAGCATCTGGCGACCAACGCTTTCTGAAGGCGCGACTACGGGACCCTAAAATTTTGGACTTAGTGCGGACATACCTTTCGTTCCTACATGACCAACCACCTTCCGTATGCATTCGCGGAATCACAAAAATTAGTGCAACATTAATGCTAGCAGCCGAAGGACTACCAACAGACATAAAATTCTTGCGCGAAATTTTCCTGGACGTCCATGCAGAACTAGGAATCCCACGCAATGACGCCTTGGCAGACCTTCAGTCACATCGAGCGTTCCTGTCTAGTGAACGTACAGAACGACTGCAGCGTAGTAGGGAGGCCGCCCTGAAATTTTATAACTCTTCAAATTTTCGGAAACACTAACGCGCCCTTTGGAAGAAGTATCATTTAATAGTAGTGTAAGTATAATTAACCCTCCAAAACTGTCTTCGCCTTCTCAACAGAATGCGACTGAAATTTTGGTATATTGCCAAAATTTCAATCGCATGAAAAGCCCAGCCAAAATGAGAGAAATTCAACAAAAACTTCTAGCTTCTTCTTTCAACGTTATTCTGGCAACAGAAACAAGCTGGGATGAAAGCGTAAAAAGCGAAGAAATTTTTGGAAATAAATTTAATGTATTCCGGCATGACCGTAATTTGCAACATAGCAATAAAAAATCTGGAGGTGGAGTTCTCATTGCCATCAATGCAGACTTTACTCCTCAAGAACTAAAAACTATCAAGCACAAAGAATTTGAGCATGTCTGGGTTAAAGCACTCATTGCAGATGAAACAAATATTTTTGCATCTGTGTATTTCCCACCCGATCATGCCAATAAACAATCTTTCGAATTATTTTTTCAAAATGTCGAAATTATCACGTCAAATATGGAACCGGAAGTAAAACTGCATATTTATGGTGACTTTAATAAACGGAATGCGAACTTCATCCCTGACATCGAAAATGAATCAATTCTACTCCCAGTCGTAGGCGAAGACGAAACTTTACAATTCCTATTCGACCAAAATTCACATTTTGGCTTGCACCAAATTAATCATATAAAGAATCAGCAAAATGCTTTTTTAGACCTCTTATTTACGAACTGCACTGAAGACTTTTGTGTGAGTACTTCATTGTCACCTTTATAGAAAAATTGAATATTCAATCTTCGTACATAATACTCACATCCCCAGCGACTGGGATTTCGAGGAAGTGCCGGAATATCAAAAAGCAAATTACGAAGAAGCAAAACGTAGACTATGTACAATAAATTGGCAGAACATAATAAGTATTGAAGGAAATGTCAACACTGAAGTAGGCAAATTTCACCCAATTATTCAGTATCTTATTTCAGAAACTGTACCAATGAAAGGAAGAAGGCGAACCTAAAACAATAAATTACCAGTCTGGTTCAATCCACATTTGAAACATTTAAAGAACAAAAAACAAAAAGCACACAAATTATATAAAAAGCAAAACTCACTTAGCACAAATTTGCAAAACTATTATGACATATGCAACCAACTTAACACGGCCATTAATTCTGCACATGAAGAATATAATCGTAAAGTCGAAACTGAAGTCAAATCATGTCCTAAGAATTTCTTCAATAATGTAAAAAAATATGAAAAATAGCAATTTTCCCCCAAGAATGCATTTTGACGGAAATGTAGGTGATAATCCTTCTGAAATCTGCAAGTGTTTTGCAGATTTCTTCCAAGAAGTATACACTACATTCTCCGAAGAAGATCGTGATCGCGACTTCTTTGCATTCATTCCTGAATTTTCCAACAATATATCTGTAAATCAATTACCTCCTCACGAAATTCTCAATGCACTAAAAAACTTGGATGCTTCCAAGGGACCAGGCCCAGACGGTATTGCACCCGTATTTTTAAAGAACCTTTCAGACGAACTTGCCCTTCCATTAGAACTTCAATTTCCCACCATTTGGAAATCTTCTTATTTGGTTCCGATTTTCAAATCAGGCACGAAATCAGACATCCACAACTATCGTGGAATTGCCATTATCTCTTGCATCCCAAAACTTGTTGAATCTCTCGTGAATGTAAATATTTTTCAGCAAGTAAAAAATCAAATTACAAGCAAACAGCACGGCTTTTTCAAAGGTCATTCAACCACTTCTAATCTTCTTGAATTTGTAACTTTTATTTTGAATGCAATGGACAATGGCAAGCACGTAGAAGCTCTTTACACTGACTTCAGTAAAGCCTTTGACCGAATCGACATACCATTATTACTCTTCAAATTGCAAACAATTGGAATGGAACCTGGACTGTTAAATTTGCTGCAGTCATATTTAACGCATCGCGAACAAATTTGTAACGTTCTGTCCTGCAACCTTAAGCTGACGGCTTAAGCGCCACCTCCGATAAAGGAGGACCGTTAGCTCTGCTAAATTTTACCCGGAAGAGACTACCTAAATCAGGGCAGGTCAATGTTAATCAGAACCGAAGTCGCACTCTAACACACACAAGCGATTATAGGCAACCAACCAGTTTATGTACTTAACAACGTCAATCCGAATTTCAAACTAAATTTATTTAATAGCCCTAAGTAATCAACCATTATCGGGAAATGTCCCGCTCGAAATAAGTATAAACCAATCTAAAATTCAAACAAACTTTATTGCGTGACGTAAATTGTGAAGGCTTGTTACTAAATTTGAAGGCATTTATTTGTAACAGTCATTGAACGATCGCGAGAAAAAAGAAACGATCGAATTTATCGAGGTAACGCTAAACTCCTCAAATGAAAAAGGTTTATTAAATTCAGGAAAACCTGCTATTCGCTAACTGGTGACGTCACGTATTCCCTTATCATAATCCTAGGTTCTAATTGTAGCGCTTGAGAGCATAAACGGACAGATCTAACCTTATTGAGGGTTTTTTTTCGCCGTAGCAATCCCGCGTCGGATGTCCACCGAAGCAGAAGAAAAAGTTCACCAAGAGACCTTGACTCACCACTAGTCGACTACTATTAATGATCGTATCGGAACGATACTCGTAACTCGCGCGCTGGCGTTTATTTCGGGGTATAGACGTCCCCTGGAAATGTGGAGTAACGCCGTTCGTTGTGTCTCGGCTACGCCACGCGACTTATTGACTGGTGATTCCACGTTCACAAGGTGCGACCACAATGTCAGGACTACGTCGGTGACGTTAGAAAAAAATGGTTGGTGTCCTTGATGCGTAGTGGGAACTCCCCAGATCGAGCTACGACCAGGTTCCCGGTCTCCGAATGTTTTCTGGATTGGCACCAGACTAACCGCTCACGTTGTTTGGGCTTCACTGTCCTGAATTCACAATTAAAGGTGATTTAGTCCAAAAGTTAGCCTTCTCTAACTGGAAGCTATTCACACTCGAAAAATTCAACTGTTCAAATTTAATATATTTAAATTTCACAGTTCAGAAATAGTTCAATTTTTGACTCCGACAATTTTCGACTATTCGAATCAAAGCACTCCACAATGATGAGATAACCGACGCGCATGAGATGGGTTTCAACCTAATTTATGCGACGCAATTTCCACTGATTGGTCGATTAAAGAGAGTAGGTACAAATCACAATGCCTATCGATTATTTCTATAGTATAAATCTGGTTGGTTCTCTACGACGCAATTTCTAAATGTAATGCGCAATAAATTTAAATTCGTATTAGCATTCTCAACAACTAGGTGGCGCATATAGCCGGTTGTTGTCTCGGGAAAACTTATCCAAAGAGACAGCCTAATAACAATGATAAAGTAACTGACAGCCTATTAGCTGACAGTAAAAACAAACATCAATAGAATGGCTGTCGCTTCTAGAGGTTCACAAATTGTTCGCTTTCAAAATAAACTTTCAGAACCTATGTCTGTCACCTCGGGGGTCCTCCAAGGTTCACATTTAGGCCCACTTCTTTTTATTTTGTACGTAAACGACATTTCCTACATACTTAAAAAAATCCAAATACTGATATATGCAGATGACATGAAGCTCTTCATGGAAATAAACAATTCTAGTGACGCAGAAGAATTCCAGAACGAAATTAACTTATTGATGTGTGATGATGTAATACTACCATCTATTGCAGCAAGGAAACTTTCCATAGCAGTGGAATAATCTGAAAAACGATTTGATCAGGATTCTATTATTGTTTGTGATCATCAAGCTCCTGTATGAAGGGCCAAAAACGTTTGGGCGGACCCGCAAGCAGATACACTTACGCGAAACCCCCGAATATAGGGAAAAGAATCTCCTTCCAAAAGCTAGGTCACACAGACAGCACTAGAATCGAGCCCTCGTTTGACTGAACAAACCCAATAGATGGGGTCGAAGAGCCCACCCTCGTTTCGCGAAATGTTAACAATAGGGAGGAGGCAGTCCCATGCTCCCTATCCAAATCGTTTCACTTGGGTGCCCTGATGGTCCCTCTCTTTCCCCCGTTATATTTTGTACACAACAAATTAAGATACCATTATAGACAAAAATGATAATTTATTCAAATTTCAAATTTCAATTTCATTTTCAGTAACAATCCATTCAGTTACTGAAAAATAAATAAAAGTTAGATATGTATCAATGTCCTACTAGTCCTGGGAAAGCTGAAAACAGAATAGATCATTCGAAATATAAAAGATAAAATTTCAATAAAAGATATTATTTTATAAAACATTGTAATATTTGTAATATTTTTCTTTATACTGTTCTAGTAACATTTCAAAGATAGCAATTGGAGTGAACGAAGAGTCCGGTGGGATAATTTCAGAAAGAAATGGCTTATCTTACCATAATACCATAAACACAACATTAAAATATAATCCTACATTACGTAACATATAAGCACATGCCAGCCTTTTATGAATATAATAGTTGAAGTTCAGAAGTGCAATTTTAAATAAAATGGTATGCTGAAATGCTGAGATATAAATTCCGCCTTTGATGCCTGGCATGTTGCTTCAGGCTCTTACATAGTTTTGGAATGCAAAGATGATTCCAAAGGGTGCTGAAATTATTAATAAAATGAGAATAGAAAATATACAATATGATTTAAAGGTATAAGATCTTCGGTCGCACCCCCTCACTTCGCTATTGTCAGATTGACAACATTGCCCAGGCTACGCCAACCAGCGTCTCCGTGTTTCAGCTGGCAGTCTTTTGTGATCATATGACTAGTGGAGGCGTGAGGTAGGAACTTGTGAGGACGAGAGGTCGGTCGCACCCTCCTTCGAAGTTGTCAACTCACCATTTGAAGCCCTCCAGAAAGAAATTAACTTATTCAACACTTACTTCAACTTAACGTGAAAAAATGTAACTCAATAGTATTTAGCAGAAAAATCGAAACACCTCGTACGGAAATATTTTTAGGAAACCAAAAAGTAGAAAAATGCAAAATAGTAAGGGACTTAGGCATTACCCTAGACTCTAAACTCACTTTTGTAGAACATTACAACACTATTATAAGTAAAGCAAATAGCATGCTGGGCTTCATTAAGAGGTTCAGTCACAATTTTCAAGATCGATATACTATTAAAATATTATACATTACATATGTCAGGCCAATTCTGGAATACTGCAACCTAGTATGGAACCCGTACTGTTCCATACACGACGAACGCATAGAATCCGTCCAAAAGCAATTTCTTTTATATGCCCTAAGGAAATTGAATTGGACTGTATTTCCACTGCCATCTTATGAAGCACGCTGCATGCTTATCAATTTTCAGACACTTAAAGAACGCCGCGAATCTGCAATGCTTTTCTACGTCAATGACATTATTTCACAACGCATAAAATCAGAAGAACTACTCTCGCAATTGAACTTTTATAGTCCCAGTCGGCATCTTAGAACACGGAAATTATTCTTAGAAAAGTCATACAGAACTAATTATGCAAAAAATGGCCCCATTAATCGAATGATGCGCCAGTATAACTTACATTGCGAAATCATCGGCATCACTATGTCTAAAGAACAAGTAAAATGTCGTCTAAAAGACAACAGAAATAATGTATAGTATGTAAGTAGAACACTGTAACCATTGTATGTAGTCTACATTGCTTGACGAAATAAATAAATAAATGAAAAAAAAAAACAAAATACCACTTTTTTTTTTTTCTTTCTCCTTAACCACACACTTTTCACCATTTAACCCCCCCCCCCCCCACCAAGCCGAGACACAGACCCCCCCCCCCCCACACCATAACCCAAAAAAATACACACACCTCCACAGGAAGGGAAAAAAAAAAAGAACCGAAAAAAAAAATAAAAAATTTTTTGAAAGACCCTCCATAAAAAAAAAAAAAAAAAAAAAAAAATTAAACAAACACCAAAAAATTTTTTTGCGACTTTTTTTTTTATACCCCACAACCCCCCCTTACACGAGAAAACCAAGAAGCATTCCAAATTCTCTAAACTGTATAGTAAGGAGTGTATCGAATATAAGCTATCCACATACATTTGCGTTGTACGCGTGTATTTGTGATGGTTTTTTATGCTCTGAACACTGCATGCTGTGCATTTGACTGTCAGCTTTCTTTTGTTTACTTGTTTGTGCGGTTCAAATTCTGCGTTTTCAAAATGTCGCGTATTGCAAAGGAAGTGAAAATTAAGATTCTGGACACATGGCTAAGTGAGAAGGGTATGACCATGCGAATATTGGCGAAGCGGTTTGGAATTCATCATGCGAGTGTTAAAACCATCATTAATAAGTTTGGGGAACACTATTCTTTGGATGAGCTACCAGGAAGAGGCAGAAAACCCGCTTCTTCCATCCCGAAACTGGAGCAGAAAGTGGTATCTCTAATCATGAAGAACAAATCAATGTCAATACGTGTGCAGGAACGAGTGTCGGAATGATCCAGCGTATCAAAAGGGCGAAACCACCTGAAGACCTACAAGAAGCAGAAAATCTCGAAACAAAGTGCAGAACAGAAGAAGCGAGCAGCAACAAGGGCCCGGAAATTGTATTCGCGTCTTTTGCAGCGTCCGGATGCAAGCGTTTTGATGGACGATGAGACCTATGTAAAGGAGGACTCAAAAACCCTTCCAGGTCTACAATACTTTAATGCCGTCGTTGGGGAGGATGTGAGCGATGCGGGCAGGTCGATTCAAGTGGATAAATTCGGTCGAAAGATACTGGTATGGCAAGCAATATGTTCCTGAGGTTTGAAGTCTACCATTTTTTACACTACCGGAACTATAAATGCGGAAATCTATCGATCTGAGTGTCTCCAGAAGAGATTGTTGCCTTTATATAAGAAGCATAGTACACCTCCACTGTTTTGGCCGGATTTAGCGTCGGCTCACTATGCCAAAACCACTCTCAATTGGCTTGCGGAAAAGGGTATAGATTTCGTTGAGAAAAATATCAATCCACCAAATTGCCCTCAGCTTCGACCCATCGAACGTTACTGGGCAATCGTGAAGAGGGTCTTCAAGAAGACTGGTAAGGCAGCTGGGAACATGCAGCAGTTCAAAAAAATTTGGGCTCAAGCGTCCAAAAAATGCGATGCAACACTTGTCCGGAACTTGATGAAGAGCACTCGATCCAAAGTTCGAAAATTCGTGAAGGAATAACTTAAATTTCATCCGGTCTTCATTATGTTCAAGTTTAACCTCGTATAATAAAGGATCAATTTTTTGTATGAATAAAATATCGGTTTTCAACATAATTTGAAAGAAAGTTTGTGGATAGCTTATTTCGATACACTCCTTATGCAGTGCTTTGGTGAAAATATCTGCCAGTTTTTTGTTGCCTACCATTGATTTGATCTTCCCCCCCTAAAGAGAAGGGAAAAAAACAAAAAATTTTCCCCACAACCCGAATTTAAAAACCTGGGCCACCCCACTAACCGAGGAGGAACCGAATTGCTGGCATCTCGCTTGAAAGAACACAACATGCTGAGCAAGGAGGTCAAAATTTCTTGTCACAGAAATCATCACAGGAGATTTGACAAATGTTATTCTACAAAGGACAAGCATGTTGTTGCCATGACGTAAACGTCTTGTTTGAAGAGTTTGGTGAGCCATAGGATCCAGCTGAATGGCGTTTATTCATCGATAGCAGCAAGTTGAGTTTGAAAGCCGTTCTACTGCATCAAGGAAATGAGAATCCTTCTATTCCGTTAGCTCATGCCGTTAATATGATCAATTTGATAAATTACAATCAATACAACTGGAAAATTTGTTCCGATCTTAAAATTTATGCCATGTTGACTGGATTGCAACAGAGATACACAAAATATATGTGTTTTTTTTGCGGGCAGGAAAAAACACCCCACGCTCAGTCGCACGTTGCAAAAAGGAGAAGCAGCATTCGAGTACTTGAAAACAGTATTTTCAAATTTATCTGACGCGAAGATAAAGGAAGGTGTATTTGTTGGCCCACAAATCAAAAAACTGCTCAATGATTCCGCATTTAATACAGTTTTGACACCAGATGAGGAAGAAGCGTGGAAATCGTTCCAGCGTGTTGTCACAAACTTTTTGGGAAATTTCAGAAGTCCAGATTATGAGGAAACCGTCGATGAATTGCACCAAAATTATGAGAAAATAGGTATAAATTAAAAATAATTTGTTTGTTATTACTAATTTCATATTCTTTTATTTCACTGAACACAGGTGTGAATATGTCTTTGAAGATACATTTCCTCCATTCTCATTTGGATTTTTTCCCGGAAAATCTTGGTGACGAAAGTGATGAGCACGGCGAACGTTTTCACCAACAAATGAAGATGATGGAACGTCGTTATCAAGGGTTTTGGGATGAAGCAATGATGGGTGACTATTGTTGGTTTCTGATTCGAGAAACAAGTTCGGAACATCGAAGACTAAGTCATTCGATTCTCAACCATTTTTAATAATACCCGAATATTTTTTTTTTTTTGTATCAACTCGGTTTTCAATCCTGATGTGCCTCAATCAAATTGATTGGTAGAGAAAAGAATTTCCCATGAAAACTTTACATGCGATGTTTGGATGCTTACAACGACACCTAGTAGTGGAACTCTAAAGCTGTTGTATTTCAGCAACATTTTTAAGTGTTTTACAAAAATACTCATAACTTCGACAATTTTCAACCGATTTCATCCATTAAAGGCTCATTTTCTTCGGTTTTAATGGACTTTAAGATCCAATTATAGTATGAATTTTTGAATCGTGTTATCTCATTGAAAATGTTGATTAAAACGAGATTTTTATGGAAAATTTGCAGAAAAATTAAAAAAAAAATGCAATAAACTTTTCAATAACTCCAAAATCATTTTTTTAATCAGGACATAATGTTTAAGTGAACGATAGCAAATTTATTTAGCTTCATTTTCATAAAAAAAATAATTTAAAATTGGTGCACTGGATCCAAAGATATTGACATTTTAGTAAACGTACTTTTGTCCAAAATTCAAAAAATCAAAATTTTTGTATATCTCAAAAGCGGCTCTACTTTATTTTTTTTTTCTGACCACGGCATTGAATTCAGCGCAGGATTTTGCTTTCCCAACCCCCCCCCCCCCTCCTTTTTATCTCCCCTCCCATCCCCACCCCCCACCCCCCAAACCCCCCCAAACACCTTAACACCTCTAATCTTTTTCTTTTTAACTCGATATTCACCTCCCCCTCTGTGGCCGTCTTTGTTCATAGTTGTTGGAAGTGTTTGATATCTTTGATTCTTTGTTTCTTTCCAGAAAGCTTCCGCATCATCAGAGCCCAATATCTCTCGGTTGGACGGAAGTCTGGAAAATTATACGGATTTCAAGTTCTGTTTGTCGTTGGGATTTGGAATGGGTTTTCCTTTAAACGACTTCAACCCCAAACGCTGTTTTGAATTTTGGACAAAACCAGGTGACATTCCTATTTTACGAGCCACCGTTCGAACAGAGAGATTCGGGTTTTCCTTCAATATCCTCTTCATCTTTTGGTCCATGACAGGATTAGGATGTGGATTTAGGTAAACCCGTTTTTTGCAAGTTCCCGTATGGATTTGCTTTCCGTCCGTACAAAATCTGCTCGCATACGTATTTTTCATTTGTCGCAGGGCGCTCGCGAACGGTTGAGTTTTCTGAAGCTGTCACATTTATTCGGCTCCTCGCGTGTGCGGTTATACAAAACTGAAAAAAGTGATTTTATAACTGATTGTTTTATTATGGTAGGGTATTGAGAAGAACACGGTGTTAAGTGTTGAAGTGAAATGTAACTATAGAAGAAGAACTAGAATAGTGAATGGAGAGGTTGGACTTAAAAAAGAGTGTTTTCTTGGAACTATGAGTGCAAACTAAATGTGGCTTGAGAATGAAAAAAACACAGCGACAAAAAGCGTAAATTTAAACTTAAAGGGTGGTAGTATGATTTGGGGCTTGGGACGTGTTGTTTGACCGACTTATTACTGATTATTAGGATGAGCTGTTCCATTTTACTTATTTATTCGACTATTTCCCAACAGAATTCACCAGTTGCAGAAATATTGCAAATAAAATAATGGTAGTGTATGCAATTTGAAAACTAATGCTATGCCTTCCCATCATATTTATGTAGCTTTCTTCTCAGAAAGTGTGTTATGGGTCTATGACCATAACTCGCTCTTCCGGCGGTAGACATGGAATGTAAACACCAATCATAGTGTTTTCGTCAATGACTCCCAGCTATACCTGTCACAACTCTACGGTTCCCTAGGATCTGATAGGAATGGACAACTGCCGCATTGGTCATGCGTCGAGGAGTACCGAAGGAAACGAGAACGAACCGGTTGCATTGAAGACTCGCCTTGGTTGGCTCGTGTACGGACCGTGGGCGATAATATCTGGGGCATCGAATGCTGGCTATAGCGGTTACCACAGCTTCCATATTTGCCCATGTAGTACGGAAATGGACAAGAATTTGAACGGCGCTTTGAAAGAGTATTTCTCGATAGAATCGCTGGGAATCTCCGGATCATCGAATCAACTACTTTCTAAGGACGAAGAGCGAGCGCTGGAGATTCTATCCACCGAAACACGTATGAAGGAACCGCTACGAGACTGCCCTATTGTGGCGGTACGATAAGGTACAGCTGCCCGATAACCGAGGAATGGCGATGAAGCGTCTAGCGTGCTTGGAGAAAAGACTGAAGCGGGATCCCGAACTAGCAAGAGCGATGCGTGCAAAAATGTCGGAGTACGAAGACAAGGGGTACATTCGAAGACTTTCAGCAGATGAAAAGGCGGAAAAGCATCCGAACGATTGGTACCTGTCGATTTTCCCGGTCATGAACCCAAACAAACCAGGGAAGATACGGATAGTATTCGATGCAGCTGCAAAGGTGCACGGCGTATCCTTCAACTCGTTCCTTCTTACGGGACCGGATCAACTGGTGTCGCTACTCGCAGTTCTGTTCAAGTTCCGTGAATTTCGTATCGCTGTAGTTGGAGACATCCGTGAAACCCCAACGAAGATCCGGAAGTGTACGTAGTGAACGTTATGAGGTTCGGCGTGGCATGTTCCCCCAGCTGTGCACACTACGTGAAGAACTTGAACGCGGACAGATTCCTGGAGCATTTCCCTCGAGCGTTCGAGTGCATCAAGTATGAGCATTACGTTGACGACATGCCTTCCAGCGTAGAGACCGAAGCTGTACAACTAGCCTAGGATGTACACTTCGTGCATTCGCAAACGGGCTTCGAGATTCGAAACTGGCTTTGAAATTCCAGCAAACTCACGGCGTCCTTGCGGGAAGATACCACCACGGAGAAGAACATGAGCCTACGTACGGAGACGGGAACGGAGAAAGTGCTTGGAATGTGGTGAGATACCGCCACCGACACGTTTACGTTCAGGCTATCACCGAAACATGACGCGGAGCTGCTGTCCGGGGTGAGACTGCCTTCGAAGCGAGAGGTGCTAAGAACGCTGATGGCAATATACGATCCGATGGGGCTCATCGGCAACCTCCTGTAGTATCTGAAAATACAGCTGCAAGAGATTTGGCGCTCCGGATGTGCTTGGGACGATGAAATCACAGGAATGCTGGCAGAGAAGTGGATGACCTGGAGCGCGGTGCTACCTGACGTGAGTAAGGTGAGTGTTCCACGGTGATATCGCCACACCACGTCCGCCAGAGCTACGAACAATGTTCAATTTCATGTCTTCTGCGATGCAAGCGAAAATGGAATCGCTGCCGTCGCCTACTTCAGATTCGAGGAAGATGGAGTGATCGAATGTGCGATGATCGGATCCAAGACAAAGGTAGCACCGTTAAAATTCCTGTCGATCCCACGCCTAGAGTTCCAAGCGGCTGTAGTCGGAGCGTGCTTGGCAGACAGCATTGCAAGCTCCCACAGGATGAAGAATTCGCGCCGAGTATTCTGGACGGATTCCCGGGACGTGGTATGCTGGATACGATCGGACCACCGGCGCTATAGCCAATTTGTTGCGTTTAGGGTCAGTGAGCTGCTGGAAACCACAGGTGGAGGTGGGTGCCGACAAGATCGAATGTAGCCGACGACGAAACGAAGTGGCAGAGACTACCGGATCTACAGCCCTCAAGCCGCTGGTACCGTGTACCAGACTTCCTATCAAAAACAGAAAGCGTGTGGTCAGGAGAAGGTGGCAATCCCGGAACAACAGAGGAAGAGATTCGTCCAAGCGTCCTTCATCATACGGTCATGGAACAATTCGTGTGCTTTGAGCGATTCTCGAATTGGAAGCGGCTGAAGAGAGCGATCGCGTACGTCCATCGGTTCAGGAAAGGAACCTTCGGAATCGAATCCACCAGCTGCCCATCGAGCGAAGACCACTTACACAAGTGGAGCTGAACCGTGCGGAGCAAACCGTCTACCGTCAAGTTCAACTACAGGCGTACCCGGATGAAGTTCAGCTGCTGAGCAACGTGGATCCAGACAGCCAGCCTTGGGAATGCACGCTACCGAAAACTAGCCCGCTATATAAGCTTAGTCCGACAATCGACGAACACGGCGTACTACGGATGTGGGGTCGAATCCAAGATTGTGAGTGGGTGGACGAATCCGTCAAACATCCGATCCTGCTTCCAAGGCGTCACTACGTGGTCAATCTAGTGATCGCCGACTACCACAATGAGTATCGTCAGCTGAAGTACTGCATTCCACGGCTTCGATCGGAGTACAACCGCGTCCGCAGAAACTGTCAACAGTGTAAGGTCCGTCAAGCGAATCCACAGCCTCCTGTCATGGAAAACCTTCCTCCTGCTCGTGTAGCGGCATTTCAGCGACTGTTTTCGTACACTGGGATAGACTACTTCGGCCCGATGTTGGTAGTACTCGGGAGACGAGCTGAGAGGCGGTGGGGTGTCCTGCTAACCTGTTTGACAACGAGAGTTGTTCACATCGAGCTAGCGCATTCCCTCACGACGGATTCGGGTATTTTTGCTCTGCGGAACTTCATCGCTAGAAGAGGTTCCCCGCTTGAAATCGTCAGCGACCGAGGAACGAATTTTGTTGGTGCTTCACGGGAGCTGCGAGAGGCCTTGAAAGACGTCGTCAAGGAGAAGCTGATGGCCACCTTCGTCGGCCCGAGTATCAAGTGGACCTTCAACCCACCAGCGGCTCCACACTTCAGAACGATTGGTGCAGTCAGTCAAGAAGATCCTAAACCAGTTCAACTCCCCGCGACTGCCGATTGACGAGATTCTCCGATCCATGCTCATGGAGATCGAGATGATCCTCAACTCACGACGCTCACCCACGTACCGTTAGACTCCGACACTGAGCCCCCTTAAACACCAAACCACTTCCTGCTAGGGAGTTCAAATGAGAGTAAGCCCCCGATCACCTTCGACGACAGACCAGCTGTCCCAGTTATAAGCCGATGAGTTCGGGAAGAAGTGGGTGACCGAGTATCTGCCAACCCTGACCAGGAGGACTAAATGGTTCCAGCCGGTGAAGCCCATCGAGGAAGGCGAGCTAGCAGTGATAGCAGACAACAATCTTCCATGGAACTGCTGACCGAGGCGTCGCATCCTGAAGGTGGTTCGCTCCAGCGACGGACAGGTCCGCCGCGTAACCGTTCAAACGGCGAATGGACTTTTCGAACGGCCGGCCACCAAAGTTGCTGTGCTGGACATCGGTGCAGACGAGGGTAAGCCACGGAAACAGCAGTGACGTACCGAGGAGGATTGTCACAACCCTACGGGATTCGACGCACCTCGATTTACATCAACCTTGTTTTCGAACAACTCCCGAAGTTCGAACATGCCTAGCGAGATGTCAGCTACGATCGGCGGGTGACGATGACGAACACATTTTCTGGTTGTCATGTCATTAGTCAGGAGAAAGTGAAAGTGCGGTAAATAGGTGAGATCGCGAAGTGCAAACAAATTTATTATTCTAAGATAGATGTACAATTCATTATCCTACTTAAATTTAGCTTAAAATTATTAAGAGCAGTGTCACGTCTGTTTATTATTTATATTGTCTAAAAACTACGTACATACAGAAGGTAAATCAAGTGTTGAAATCATGCAAAAAATTAACCTAACAAAACACATTTACAGTAATTACATCTAGTACGGATTGATTGTTGTAACTAGTACGGGCAAATTAATGATAGAAGAAAACTAAACGTAAGTAGCTAGCATGCATTTTCTCTCTCTAAAATGATTGTTTTGTATATCCTAAATTAGCTCTATTAGTAGACCCGAGTATGTGACCATTGGTCTCTTTTCTCCCTGAAGGGATTTTTTTAACTGGTTCCAAATATATTTGTTATCAAACCGGAAACCATATCAAACGAACGCAATTTTTCACTCCATGTGGATATAGACTTTAATATTGAGAGCTGTTTGATGATCTTTTCTCGACTCAACGTAGAAAGAGAAAGGAACGACTTCTTTCCCGCACAATAATTCAATTGTATCTTTAGTGTGCGGAATAACTTTTAGATTTTCACCCACTAGTGGACTTTTTCCTGAAGCATTGTGCGTTTCTATTAAAAAAGTCCTAGTTCGTTTTTTTTCTTCTGAATTTAACCGGTACTTCAACGAACACAACTCAACAGTTCTTTGAGGCTGATTCTACTGAATTTTCACACGTTTTAGTAATCCGGTTCGAAGGACCAATATTAACGACAAACACACTATTATGTTGATGGGAATAACACGGTTTATACGTTCAGTTCCAGCGTATACTTTGAATTGAATTGACTAAGATTAACTTCTAGCTGCCATGCATCTATCGATGTGATCAGTACAGAGCTCGGGAGTATAGATCCTAAGGGAAAACGAACTCAATAAGTCTTCTGGCTACATATGTTCCTACTACAACTGATATTAATGATAAGCTTTAAACCGAATGTGTTTAGGAGAAAGAGGAAAATCTGCTCTAGTTGGGTGATGATTAATAGGGTGTATAATCAATTTAATTCATGAATAGAGTTATTATCGGGATACAAACAGTAGATTTACAACCACCGAATAGTACTTCTGAAAAAAGCTACGATTGAAACAAGATTTGCAGTCAATGTCGACATAATTATATTCAACCAAACTAACTAAATAATGAGCAACCTAAAGATTGAGGTTAAGAATTCAAATCAAATTGTATTCATCGCTTCTTGCCATTCGTCATAAAAAAATCAGTGGGGTTGTGTTTAACACACGACCGGTTGACGTAGACTACGTTATCCCGTTTGATTAGTTTCGTAGTGTACTGTTCTAATGGGACGTTGGGTTAGCATAAATAAGTGAGAAAGTATGTTAGAACATGCTATGATTCGCTTCTTAGAAAATATTTGGCAGCTGTGGAAAGGGACGTTTGGTTTGAATGTTAGCATGATGAAAGGGCAACCATTGTGCTGCCTGTTGTGATAGTGTTGATATGATGGACCAGCTGTAGACCATTATCCATATCGCGTAATCTCGAAAATCTATCGATAATTGATAAAGCTTTAAGAGTTCACTGTTTCAGTTATTTTTAAATGTTGATTTGACCTCTACCCTTGCCGTAAGGCCTAGTCTGATCAAAATAGCGTTGGTGTTTGTCCTCAAAGATCGTTAGACCAGCATTAGACAGTAAGTATGTTAGCAAAAATCTATTGTACATTCTTTAGAAAGCATTTGAAAAGTATTTGCACTTTGTCAAGTTGGTTGACCACTCGATTTTATTTCCCACTTCGAGTTTAAGGCCCTTCTCTAGCTTTCCGACAAGTAGTTAGCAACGCATTACCTCTGGTTGCTTCCAGTTTCACCCGATAACCTCGAGTTCGCTCGGCATCGGTACATGGTCAATTCGGAGGATTTTTCGAATGTTCGATCATAACGCATCAAAACGAATAGGCATTGCACTTATTCACCCTTTCACAGTTTCTCAAAACTTATTTCTTCCTAGAAGTAAAACGCTATCCAACGCGAATCGTTAATACAACAGAATAACTATTCATAACAGTACTCATCGAAATGTGCATGTTCGAGAATCAAAACATTGTCCGTAATAGGGAATTTCTTGAAACTTGCCAAAACGCAACATTCTTTAAAATTTTCATACATCGATTGATGAATATGTATGCGAAATACATTAATCTTTTATTTGTAAAACTTTATAAACCTGAGTAAATAGAATGGCAATCGTATAAATTTCATGATTAGAGCAGTCTCAAAAATAAATCAATCAAGAAACAATCGAATTCGTAGCGTCCGGTGTCTCAATTTTTCGTGACGGTAGCCATTTGTAAATTGTACAAAATGCTCAAGGTATGCAACCAAGAGAAAACTAATATTGTTTTAGCCACCGCTGTCAGCCAATCGGTAAGAACCAAACATTCAAATCAAACAAACTCTCTCAAAATTAAATTGGTCATCCTGAAAAGGACGGATTTGAAATGGTCCGCATTTGAATTAAAACCCTCTCTGCGCCTTACCAAAAGATGTCTACCAAATATCACACACACGCATAAGCACCTTATTTCGCTCCTCGTGGTTGCATCCACCAGCTGGCTACAAAGACATTATCTACCAAATATCACACACACACACAAGCACCTTATTTCGCCCCTATAAGTAGGACCCACCGGCTGGCTACAAAGACATTATTTGCCCAAGCAACCGACTGCCTAGCACAGCACAGCATAATGTATGGCTGCCTAGCAACGGTTGCCTAGTCAACGGCTTGGTTACAACAGACTGCAGTGCAATCAGCTACCTGACCAATTGGTAGGTCGCCAGTGCACTTTCTATGGTGCTAGCCACAGCCAGCTGCCAAATCTAAATTGGCGTCTTGCCGCTCCGCTGAATGAAGCTAGTGCACCCTCCAAGGTACATGCTATCGCACGGCGCCAGCTGCCAACCCATACTGGCTCGATGCTCCGTACAGCTTCAGTACTGCAGCACGAATGAGAAAATTTGCGAAGGTATACCCGTTTTATATCGTTCACTGCTGCATATCAGACCTCCCTTGCTTACATTTGAAATCTGTGATAGTAAAATTGAGTTCATTTAGTAAATTTACTCTGAAAAATCGGCATTATAAGACATAATCTCATATTTTGGTTATTTTCAATAGCTTGAAATTGATAACGGATAATGTTTGATAGTTGAATTGATACGCGGGAAAATTTCCAATCGATTGATGTAAACATCTTGTAAATCTATTGAGCATTTATTACGTTATTAGAGTTTAATTTGTAACAATATTTCGTGACGGTCGCTGATTTTTAGATTTTCAATTGACACCCTACCCTTCCCGTAAGACGTAGTCTACGTCAAAATAAAAAAAAAAAAAAAAAAATAAACATAATAAAAAACAAAAAAAACAAACCAAACCACCCAAAAACCCCACCCCAACCAAAAAAAAAAAACCCACCCCCACCACAAAAAATACAAACCAACAACTCACACACAAAATACACTGAGACAATTATGTGAACTATGAACTTCATTTGTTTTCTATACCTTTTGATAACGAATAAAAAAAAATACATGATGACAACTTGTAATCAGATAAAAGAACCGAAGGTTTTAGCTCTACTGAGCCGCATCCTTCAGGATAAGAGAACATGCATCTTTTGTTTACAAAGTCCTAGGCCGTGACAACCATTTGCTACCGCACATTCGCCATCTTCAATAGTGTAAAACAGGAAAAAAAATATATATACATCAAAGAGAATGAACATTAGCCATACGTAGAAACTATAACGTCAAGAAATTAGACGGAATCGAACACATCGATGTAAATATCCACTTTATGTTTGAGTGTTTTCCTCATTGCTTTACCTCGATATGACATAACATATTTTCTTGGTTTTGAATGGTAAGCTGTTCGTCGGGAACAATGTCTACTGTCTGCGACCTTTTTGATACCTATTCTCAAGAGAATGTCTACAAAAGTTAGCAAAAATTGGAAACATTTCACCCAATTGGTTTTTCTGGTCCGCAGAGTGATCAGGGAAATGAGATGAACGTTTCTCCCCACAGCAAAAAAAAACAAAAGCGACAAGTCACACAAACATGTTCCGTTTGATAAATGTATCACTCTCCTGTCGTCTTGTGCAGGGTGGTGTTCGCAGGCAATGTCTTGTGAAATTTTCCTAAAGACTGTTGTTTACTACACACACCTTTCACCTTCGTATATGTGGTTAAATTTAATTAAATTTTCAATGCACTGCCATTGCAGGAGTTTACGGAACGTAACGTAACCTGTAGCCATGCACTTCTATAGCAGTTGCAAGCTTTCTGTCACCTTTCATGACACCGGCAGACAGACCTCTCAAAAGGCAAATGTGTCAGATTACCACCTTTCCATCCAAGCAAGTCATGCAGGTTGCGAACTTCATACGCAGCAAGGGCTTGAAAAATTTAAATAAGAACTTCCAATTTGAAACGATAACGAATTTAGAGCACTTTAACGGTTAAACTCGCTTTTGTGTGAAACGGGTAGTATGAGGAGCAAATTTACCGTGTTTCCTATTTTGGAAATAGATATTAATTATGATCACACGGTATTTGAATCCGTTCGCGAGTTACTAACTGGCATTGCTCTTCCGAGTATTTTAACGAATATCCCAAACTCTAAACTCATCTATAAATTCATTTCTCACGAGCTTTCGGCAGATAATTGAATTGCCCGTACAGAAAAGCACATGTGTTTCTGTTCGAAAACCAACATAAGCCCACAAATTTCATTAAATTCCACCATGCTAAACCATAAAGGAGGGGATCATTGTTTCCCATGGGGAATTTCAACCAAAAGTCCTGCCATACAAAACCATCTTCGCATCATCACCGGTAACCTACCGTCCTGGAAGGTTTTATGTCATTATTTACCGGAAAACTGGTGGCTGTAGCGCATATGAACTCTCAGCTGGCCATGAATTTTACTGCAGCCAAAACAACGCACTGCTTGCTACGACTTCGACCGTGCTGCGTCGACGCTCGGGATTTTGTGTGTGCTGTGTGTCCTGGCTATCTTGACGGTGAGGTTGAATTCATGACTGCTTGGAACGGAAAAACGAATGCGTTGGTTCCTACCAACCCGTCCCGAGAGTAGATGGGGTGCTAATCTATTGCCCTGATTAGAAGGAAAAATGTGTTCCGGTTCGTTCTTTCTGCCCGAGCTGGTTTCGAGTAATTAAATGCAAACGAAGGTAGGCCTCATTTACAGTTGGCTCGGAAGTATTAAAGGAGAACAAGCACCGTTTACCGGGATGTTTAATGCATAATATGAAATCATGTTTATATCATGCAGCACTTCGCATTCCATTCTGTTCTCTATTGACACAGTACATTTTTTAAAATCGATATGGATAATTGTTCATGCAGGACGAGGGGAACAATCAGAAACCATGTCTCTCAAAGCGCTAGATGGACTGAGCCTCAGAGCATATTTGGCACTATATCCAATTGGATAAATTGATAACAAGAACGAAAATTGCTCAGACCATCTAAAGGGTTTCCCCAGCTATGGTTCAAGCTTTTGTGGCTTGTTTTCACTTGAGCGAATTGCTGTTTGATTTCCTATCACCATATAACAGTTTTTAAGTTTTTACTTAAAAAAAAATGATTTTTGTTAAATATTTTTTTAAGCAAAAATAATTTTACTAGGGTAGGGAACGGCCTAATCAGGGGTCACTATTTTAATCAGTTGTTAGGAAATAGGTCTATAACTCCTACATTTTCCAAATTATTTCACTTTTTATGATACGATCATAAGCTTTATCTATTGGGCCAAGGATTCGATGTATGAATCATGATTGATTACCAATTTATTACTGCCATTTTGAAGATTTAAAATACATCATCTAGAAACCATCAGTTGGACCGTTCGTATAGAACTGCATAAAATGAACCTGCATGGCCGCGCTGCTATTGCCAAACCGCTAAACTCATAATGGATAACCAAACTAAAGCCGCTACGGCTTTTGCTGTATACAGAAGTCGTCTCCATTCTACTCGATCCATGGCCGTGCGCCGCCAGCCTCGAAGTCTGCAAAGGGTCCGCAGGTCGATCCACCGTGGCCACTGCGCGCGTTTTCTTCTTGTACCGGCCGGATCATTATCGAGCACCATCTTAACCGGGTTGTCGTCCGACATTCGGGCTACATGCCCGACACACCGCAACCGCCAGAATTTCACCGTGTGGACGATGGGTGGTTCTCCTAACAGTTGCAGTTCTCCTAACACCATCCCATGAGAACAAAAGAAGCAGACAAAACAATCCATAGTTCTGACCGTGACCACTGAATAGAAAGCGCACTCACACTCATGCGAATTCTGTAACGAAAAACATAAGGCAAAATGAAGCAACAAAACTACAAAAATGAAATTTCATCAATGTATTGGTTTTTTAAGATGATTACTGATTACATACACACCTAGATAAAATTCATAAGGTTATTTATGAGCTTATTAAAGGTCGTCCATCAATGACGTAGAATTTTAGGGGAGAGGGGGGGGTGTAGTGGATTTGTGACAATATGCTACGAGGCGGAGGGGACACTAATGAAAATTGAACCTGGCACCATTGATGATGGCCATTTAGAAGTATCACCTCGAAAAATCTTGAAGTTTGATACCCATATTGATAGATTTCCACATTGATTGTTCCGGTAGTGTAAAAAATGGTAAACTTCATACCGCAGAAACATATTGCTTGCCATACTAGCATTTTTCGACCAAACGTCTCCACTTGAATCGATTTCTCTGCATCGCTTACATCCTCCTCTACGACGGCAGTGCATTATTGTGGACCTGGAAGGGCTTTTGAGTCCTCTTTGACAAAGGTCTCGTCAGCGATCAAAATACATGCATTCGGTCTCCTCAAAACTCACGAATATAATTCCCGGGCCCTTGTTTCAGAATATTCATTAAATGTGTTTGAATTTCGATATCAGGAGACTTAATTGTACATGAAATCTTTTCCATTTATAGGGTTTTACGGAGTAGCTGAATAGAAATATTCAAATATAAGTACCGATTTAAACCAACAGTAAGGATGCTGTTGGGGTCACTCACATAGTGTGCTGATGGTTGTTCCTTGGGGAAACTAGGTTACCTTTAACGCTTTGAGCCAATAGTAAGAATGTTTTTAGATCCACTCACAAAATTTACAAGTGGTTTTTCATTCCTAAAACGCTTTCTATTTGTACAACTAAATTCTACAACTAAATTCTACAAACCATATTTCTACTGGAACTAATACCTGCATCGAGCTAGTTGCACATTATTAAAAGCAATCTACTTATGCTAATCTACCTAAAATTACGATTGGAAGATCTGGTGAAATTAGAGTCTCTAGAAGAATTTCGTGCTTTCTGTCTACTTCATGATTCCATTGATTTTCTAGCTCATCTGTTTTGTACCAACCGAGGATGACTTGTTTCCTATATCCAATGATTTCATAATCTCCAACCAATTTCAATGTTTTGTTCTATAATGAGCGAAAAAATATAATTTTAGATAACTCAATGCCAACGTCTTCCAAATTTTGGAAATAGACAGGTAATCGTTGTGTAACCACCTGGTTCCTCATAACAAGAAGCTAAGAAGCAAACCGGAAGATTCGATGAGCTTCCTCCTCCTTTTGATACTGTTGTATGTATTGTTTTAGACAAAGTAGATAATTCATTTAAAAAAAATCCCGCTAAGATCAGATTTTAGAATTCAAATATTCAGATCCGACTAACCCAACTCGTAGTAGAACAAGACCCTTTTAACTGTCATCCACAACTAAAAAAAAAACCAAAAAAGCTTCCATCAAACTATTTTAACGATTGCGTCAATTTATCCGGAAAACTGCCAGTAATAAATCAAAGCTCATGCAGGTGCCTGAAAATCATCGAGTTTGCACTCAGATTGTTTATTCTTTCTTCGTCAAATCTCAACCTCAGGAATTGCGAAAAATGTGTGCCTCTAGGGTTCACATTGACAACAGAAGCACTTTGCCATATTTGCCATCATCTCAAATCCATCATGACTATTAGTATCATCCGAAATGTACTCCTTCTTCATTTGCAAAATTTGTCAAACATCTTCTTTCGCCATTTGTGTCAACGAGAAATGGATGTCACGCTTCGTTTGTTTAGTACAAAGGCATGATCGAAGCAATCCTCGAGTAAAGGCACATGGGGTAAAACGTATAGCTACTGTTTTTTTTTATACCGATCTGGGAGCCAAACCAGCAACAATTCGTACTCGTTGTGTGCATTTTACCCGAAGAAGACTTATTTCTTCCTGGGGGACAGGGTTCGTTTGCTCGGATTGTTATGCCTCCACATATTCCGGTTACATGTGCTATACATGATATATGAATACGTGAGGAGTTTTCAGGAGCAGCTGGAATGTTGTTTTGTCAAACCAAAAGGGTATTTATTCCATGCGCAGAGTTGAAAAGCAGATCCAGACATTATATTTTGGAGTGGATTACCGTACCTAATTAGTAAGGAAACTGCTGATTGCTTCAAGTGAAATGATTGGCAAAACAGGTTGAATTACCAACATAATTTGCTTTGGAGATGCCAACATGATTCCAATAAGGTACTTGCTGTGCTGTAATAGGAGGTGCATTCTAATTTGTTTACCAATTTCAAGCTTACGTAGCTGCCTTGTTAAATTTTAAATAAACCTATGCATTCTTGTTAATAATAGTAATGCTGAAATCATTTCTTAAAGTTGGATATGCGAACAACTTTGATAAATTATCGAAAATATCAGAGTCGGTTTTATTCAAGGTTACTTAAAAACTGGTTTTACTTTGGGTAAAAGAATAGAAAAATAAATGTAGTTTATCTTGGGCAATGAAATAATGAGCTAAAAAGATTTATACGAATATTGAATTGAGTTCGATTTATTTTTAGGTTTTCATTAAAAAAAAGGTTCAAGAATGTAGCTTCAGTCTACTGGATTTATTGCACCGATTTATCATCAGAAAGAGTGTCAGAGAGCATTCCTTTTAACCTTAACATCCCTTGGAACAAATCCTAAGAGCTTTTGTTTTTTTTTTTTGCATCTGTTCAGCCGAAGTGACCACCATTTACTTGAGGAATGAATTGATTTATCTGCGCCAGAAATGGTTCTTCCATTGACTTAAATGTGTGAAAAAGAAATGTCGTTACTATTTCCTTCTGTTCTCGTTCGAGGCAGCTACTATACCGTTCACGTCGGATCCTAGCAGTTGTTACGCAGAGGAAGGGTATGCGGAAAAGCACTTTGGATTGGCCATTCGTAGCCATAAAGAAATGTAAGTAGTGGAAAAATGTCTCAATCTACTGTTGCTCTCGTATTGTTATTTTTTAATCTCTTTGTAAGTACAAATATTTGCACAAGCAAGCTTTACCCTAAAACGGAAGCAAACGAATGCATCCGGGGTTGAATGTATTATCCTTTCGCAGTAGGCTACTTCCGTTGGTATAGTAACAATGCGTTTTTTCTGTGGTATATCTATCGATATTGTTACTTCTCAGATTTTTTTTTTATTTTACAATAAAGATATACACAATAATCATGATGTTTTGAGCAATCTAGATAAACAAGCAACAAAATTTAATTAAACTACTAAAAATAAATTATTACATTTCAACAAATTCATGGAGGGTCCAACGAAACAAAAAGGACACGAAATTCCTTTTCAAAGGGTACAATATGTAATAAAGTTGCTCGTTAAACCACACCTGTCCGTTCCTATCAGTGTGTTTCGCTACAAAACAAAAAACGGCCAAGGGGAACCCTCAAGAAAGCGATGACGGCTGTTGTTTTATAATGTTTTTTTTTACCATTAAGTCCATCACCGCAATTCCACCAACAACTGACATTAAAATTGGTCAAATATGAAAGGATCAAAAGCGACCCCCTTTCAGTTTTCCATTTTCAACCGGGAAAGAGTCCGCAAAGTTTCGGCTCAAAATAAAATGGATGAAGTCTAAAAATGGCCTACTTTGCTACTAAAGTTTGCACCCGCATAATTACAAACCATTCAGGGCTTACGTTGAAGCATTCTCGACGGCAGCCATTACCTCAAAATTTAGAATTGATATAACTCAGAATCTGTGCTAGATATTGGCTATTTAATCACATCAGTTTGTATGCTTACTTTCAGTGAGCCATCTAATAGAGTTCGATTTGATGTACATTCACTAACAATCGAGATTTATCAATTTCAAAAAGCGAGGTAAATTTGCGAGAGAGAGATAAAAGATAGGAAAAGATACACGGTGCAGCAATTCACCTTCATTGCAAATTTTCCTCATTTCCATTATTATTGTGACACATAGCCTTATAAATGAAATCTATAAACTAACAATCTCAAAAGTCAAATATCTATATGTTTAATGGGCGTTAAATTCAATAATTATAAAAAATTGGAAATCTTCTCGAACGAATTTTTCGCACTACTCTAAGTTCAAAAGTTGGTAAGCTCGTGTCAATTTTTTTCACTCGTTTCCATTAAGTCTCAGCAGATACCCACCAGTTTCAAATGTTTCGGTAGTTTGTGGAAGCTAAAGCTCCACACTAACCAGCAAGACACCGTCATCAGCAGCAGTTTCTTTCTTCAAAGACAGGAAGCTGGGTCATGCGTTGTAACGCATGATCAAAGGCACGCAGATTAAATCTGACTTCGCGGACTTCTAAAATGAGTGCGAAAAGGCAACGAAGTTTAGTCGGTCGTCGATCATCATACCCAGATGGCATGGCTTCCGATGGAGATTTTTGTCCACTGCTCCGCTTTGCAGTTGCTGACCAACAGCCCCTCCGTTTTGTGGTGCAGCGTATCTGTAGCGTCACTTCCTGCATCCAGTTTTCAATTATACCGGTCGCAAGTATATCCACTTCTTCCAGGGTTTCGATTGTCACTGACAATACAATGTCATATGCACAGCGAACGATCACTACGCCTTTGGGCAGCTTTAGCGTCAGCACTCCATAGTACATCGTGTTCCAAAGTGTTGGGCCAAGGATTTAACCTTGCGGAACTCCCGCCATGATGTTCACTGACCTCCGTAACTCACTAATTTCAGTAACTCTTCAGAATTCTGCACAGATAATTAGAGACCCTCATTCTGTGTAGTGACTCGGCAATAGCCTCCCAGCTGGCGCTATTGAAGGCGTTCGTAACTTCGATCGTTACAACAGCGCAATAACGATCGTCTCTCCGCTTCTGTTTTGACGACTTTACGGCTGTCTTGGTCACAGTCCGAATAGCATCCACCATAGAATTCCCTTTTCCGGAAACCGAATGCATCCACAATAGCCCGGGTTTGCTCTCGGTCATATTGGCTTTTACGATGCTGGATCCCCCAGATGCTTGCCTGGCTCTGGCACCAATACTAGCTTCAATATTTTCCACCTGTCGGGAAAATGATCTTTCTCTAAACATTTCTGCAGCACATCCCTGAACATGTCCGGAAATGCCTGAATTGCCACTTTCAGAGCCTCGTTAGGGATTCCATCTGGTCCGGGTGCCTGCTTCACCTTAAGCCCTCTTGCCACTGCCTCGAGGTTCACCTTTGAGTCTTGCGTTATTTCTTTCCTCCTCGCCGTACGGTGTACGTGGCCACGTTGTTGGATCTTGCGTCGGGAAAAGTCCATCTGCGATAACTTTCAGTTTTTCATGGCACAGCTCTGCAGCCATCGTTGGGCCCTTACTAACGTATTCGTCAGCTCGTCCGAGTTTCGTTTCGAGAGTTCGTTGTTGAACCGAAGTGCCTCAACGAAGAGTTCGTTGTCTTCCAGTTCCGCTCTCAACTATTTGTCCTTCGTATTGCGACAGGATTACGCTGGCCAATGCAATATCGGATCGCCAGATGGTCGCTATGGGTATACTCCTCACACACTCTCCAGTTCATATTTGTCATCAGCGACGGACTACAGAAGGTTACATCGATGACGGATTCACGACCGTCCTTGCAAAAAGTGCTGGCGGAACCTACGTTTGATAGTGAAACTTCCCTCTGTCGTTGGTACATCTGCTACCCCACTCCACAGTCCAAGCAGTGAAGTCTCCTCCGATGACGACCGGCGTCTTCCAATGAGCTTCTCGGTCAGTGCATCCAGCATCTATTGGAACTGTCGCATGGTCGACCTTGGAGGTGCATAGCAGCTGCATACAAATCCCATTGATTTTGGCGATCACGAATCCTTCCTATGAACTGGAAACTACTTCCTAGATGGGAAATATGCCTATCACTTGTAACGCAGCCATCGCCGCCTTATTTACCACCCATTTTCCGTTATCGGGAGGAACACGATATGGTTCCACAATGATTGCGACGTAACACTTTGTTTCTGTTGTTGACTGCCGCAACAGTTGCTGTGCTATGTCACAATGGGTTGAGGTTAGTTTGGGTAACCTTCATTACTGCCCATCTGCTGTCGGCTTTTTATATACTACCCAGGAAACCAATAAGCATTAACATATGCAGTAAATCAACCCTAAATCTGCATTTCAGATGCTACAAGCATTATATTAGCGTTATATCAGCATCTTGAATGCTATCTGTTGTTGAAGTTGCATTTCAAATGCTATTCAAATGCTTGTAGCCTGTAATAAGCATTTCGAATGCAAAATAGCATTAATGAAGCATTATCATAGCATTGCAGTAAAGCAGCCGTATATTGGGCCAAAAGTGGCATTTATGTTGCATTTAAGGCGACTTAATTGCTTGCTAGACTGCCGTAAAGACGCTTTGGAACTGCTTTTTGGTTACCTGGATAGGCATCTGAGGTCCACCGCCATGTTGTGGTTTCCGGCCTCCTTATTGCAAAGCATGCATCTCGGGTACTTTGTGCAGTCTCTTGTTAATTGACCATTCCCGAGCAGGAACGAATATTTTGATAACTGGCCTTGGTATTTAAGAGCTCAGATTAAGAGGTAAAATACCTGAGGATAATACCATAAAATTGTTCCCACAATGTCATGCGAATACCAAATTGAGGTAAGACAATACCGAAATAATACCTCTAAGGTGACCAGATACTTACCCAGGTATCCAAAATATCAAGTTTAGTTATTCGAGAGATATTTTGCTTGCAATTCTTAGGTATTTTACCTCTTAATCTGAGCTCTTTAATACCAAGGCCAGTTTTCAAGATCAAAATTAGGTATTCATATGCTTTTGTGTTCTGCTCGGGATGTTATGCGAATATCAATTTGCGGTAAGACAAAACAAAAATGTTACTCCTCGGTTTTCCCCGGGGTTCGAGAAAAAAATTTTGGTTATAGAGAGATATTTTTTGTGTTAATTTTTTTTTTTTTTTGTATATTTTTTTTACTTTTTACGCTGCTCTCATCAATACCTACTTAAGTTATCAAGATCAATTTGGGGTATTCATTTTATTTCATATTATTTTCTCATGCTCGGGTTCTCCCTACATTTCATGCACAGATCAGATCGCTCCCATCCCTGCTAATCATGAGGACCTAGCTAGGTGTTGAGCAAAGAGAATGATGGATGAAGAGCCTGTCACACCCAAGGCAGCTCTTCTGGCACATCCGTCGTCTCTACAACAGCCAATTCAGGAGAGTGTATGGTCGGAAAATGCTATGATACTCTTAGTTAAAAAGCTAGTACACAGAAAAAAATGATGAACTTCAAGAGACGCGTAAAATTCCCCCCGTTCAATTGCAAGCCAGAGCAAGAGTAAACAACGAAATTGCTAGCAATCTTCCCTACAACAAACTCTATTTAGGTGACATGTTGCTAAAATTGACGTGATATATCCCATCAATTTATGCCAAATCTATCATTCCATTTATATGCATTATATAACGCAGAAAATTAAATGCTTCTTTGAAACTGTGTATATTATCCAGAAAATGACAATTTTAAAAAAAAAATGTAGCGAACATTAACAATATGTGATAATATTGAGTGTAAAGCTCGATTCAAAGTAAATTTGGACGCATTCAAGTGATCATAACTCAAGAAATAAACAACATACACGGTTGATCAAAACGTCAAACAAAAGGATATTTATTCACCTTTTAACGATAAATAACAAGTAATTACATTTCACCGTTTCGAACGAACTGTCGCACTTTACTTGTGATCGATGCCATCATGATCTGCACAGTCGCTGGTGACACTGTACCGGGGAACTTATTTCACTTTAAACGCATTTGTTGTGCATTTGTCACTTCTTTACTGCATCCTCGAGGTTTTCGCTTGCCAATTGCCCAATGTTTTTCGATCGGTCTGAACTCAGGGCAATCCGGAGGATTAATCTCTTTGGCGACGAAATTGACATTGTTTGCAGCATACCAGTCTAGTTCCTCCTTATAGTAGTGGCAGCTGGCTAGATCCGACCAGAACATAACGTTGGTCTTGTGTTGTCAAATGAAGAGTAAAATCCGCTTTTCAGACACTCTTTAAACTCTTTAAGGCCACAACTGCAAATTCCTTGCCAAATCATTAGTTTCCGAGCAAACTTATTAGCAAAAATAAATTTAAACCTGGAAGGGACATCCTCACGACCAGTTTCCAGGTAAAATTTTCATCCGGGGATTTGTTTATAATCCATTTTGACATATGTTTCGTCATCCATTAAAATACAGCCATCAAATTTCGTCAAAACTCGTTCGTATAGTAATCGTGCTCGCTTTTTGGCCACTAAATTTTGTTTCAGGGAGCGATTCGGATGTTTACTGGCACAAAAAGACTTATATCCTTCTCTTGAAAGGATGTTACGCACGGTGGAAAAGTTGAAATCGTATTTCTTTGCCAAATCACGTATGGAGACACCTGGGTTGCCTTTCACGTATCTCACCACCTTTCTCCTCAGCTCTTTGTCCCTAGTGCCACTTCTATGATAGATGCGCTGTGCTCTATCCACACTCAGAGTATCCTTGTAACGTTTGATTACAAGACACACCGTTGGCGTTGGGAACTTTAACACTTCTGCTATTTTTGAGGCAGACCACGAAGGATTCCCTAGATGTTTGTGCACATTTTTTTTCTTTTCTCAAGTTCCATGATCCGTTATTTCGAGATGCGTCGCTAAATCGAGAAAAACTTTTCACCAATTTTTGGTCAATGAAACATCAACAAATGCCTGTGAAACTTATTTTGATCCAACCACCGCGTTGGTGTATTAAACCGTGCGTCCAGATTTACTTTGAATCGAGCTTTAACTTACGCATAACAATAACATACGTTGAGAGAATGTATTTTACACCGAGAACATAGGTTCGGTTGAAAATCGTCTATAACTTCGAATTTTCCAGCAAGCAAATTTTATCGGCAGTGACTTAGTGAATAAAATTCTCAAACAAAATCTTGGTTAAAAAAATTTTGAACCTAGTTACTGTAGTGATTAAGATTCGCGTTTTGGGAAATTTTAATTTTTATAGTTAATCACTGGCCAATGCAATTATAATAGGGTTGTTAAACGAAGCAATGGAAACGGAATAGTTGCAATGCTATGATGACAGTGTTTATCTGTTCATTAGTTCATTTGAACCGGTCTGATAATAATTCTTGAATAAAAAATAATGACCATAAATATAAGTGCCCGTTGCGAGGTGATCCCCTCAATTCATGTTACAGATGAATTTATTTAAGAGTAAAGTCACCAACGATTGCGTTAAAAAAATGAAACAAAGTTCAGCGATTTTTGAGCTATTAAACTGTCACGTAGTGGTGAGCCCACCGGTGAATCGTCAATAAATAAAAGTAGGCTAAAGGGCGATACGGTCAAAATTTGGTCAATATCAACTTGACGTATTTCTTTCAATTTTGCATTTAAAAAACCTGAACACCCCTCATTTTGAAGGTGTGTGTGTGTAGAATGTTGCTCCTATTTTGATTTTGGTAAAAAAAAAATTTTTTTTTTTAATTCACTCTTCAGTTGTCAAAATGCCATCCAAGCAAGAAGAGCAGCGTATCAAAATTTTGCTCGCGCATCGCGAAAATCCGAGCTACTCGCACGCAAAGTTGGCAAAATCGCTCAAAGTTGCCAAATCAACCGTTACAAATGTAATTAAAGTGTTTGGGGAACGTTTGTCGACAGCCAGGAAGTCTGGATCGGGGGGAAATCGAAAACCGGAAGCCGCTGAGAAGACAAAGAGAGTTGCCGGTAGTTTCAAGCGAAACCCTAACCTATCTCTCCGAGATGCCGCAAATAAGCTGGGTGTATCGTCTACAACCGTGCATCGAGCCAAAAAACGAGCCGGACTAACGACTTACAAGAAGGTAGTGACTCCAAATCGCGATGATAAACAAAATACGACGGCCAAAGCGCGATCCCGGAGGCTGTACACGACGATGCTGACGAAGTTTGACTGCGTGGTAATGGACGACGAAACCTACGTCAAAGCCGACTACAAGCAGCTTCCGGGACAGGAGTTTTATACGGCAAAAGGAAGGGGAAAGGTAGCAGATATTTTCAAGCACACGAAACTGTCAAAGTTCGCAAAGAAATATCTGGTTTGGCAAGCCATCTGTACCTGTGGCTTGAAAAGCAGCATTTTCATAGCTTCCGGGACTGTCAACCAAGAAATTTACGTGAAAGAGTGTTTGAATAAACGTCTGCTGCCTTTCCTGAAGAAACACGGTTGTTCCGTACTGTTTTGGCCGGATTTGGCATCTCGCCATTACGGTAAAAAGGCCATGGAGTGGTACGCCGCCAACAACGTGCAGGTGGTTCCCAAGGACAAGAACCCTCCCAACACGCCAGAGCTCCGCCCAATTGAAAAATACTGGGCTATTGTCAAGCGGAACCTAAAGAAGACCAAAAAAACTGCTAAGGACGAGCAGCAGTTCAAGGCAAACTGGCTTTCTGCGGCGAAGAAGGTGGACAAGGTGGCTGTACAAAATCTGATGGCAGGGGTCAAGCGTAAGGCCCGGCAATTCGGATTTGGAAAAGCGGAAGCCTAACTGAATATTTTTCCTGAATTTTATACTAATTGAACTTGAGAAAGAAATTTAACTTGATTTTTTAAATAAACGATTTCACCGATTTACACGCGTTTTCCCTTGACCAAATTTTGACCGTATCACCCTTTATACACAGAAAAATTCGACAGCTCAATCAGATCGTTTACGACAGTCATGGCGAAAGCAGTGAACCAGCCTGTGCGACCTGCCGGACTGTCAAAAAATATTTGGCCAACATGTACATCGTCATAAGAAAGCGGAAGTCGAGGACGCCCGTGCTGGAAGCGTAAGCAGCCATCCAAAATCAGCGCCTGGAGGTGCTCGTTAAGGATGGCTTCCTTGCGAAGCACAATGTGGTTGTGATCATGGACGACCAGACGTACCTAACGCTCGACGGCAATGACTGACAGGGGACCAGGAAGGAGGTAAGCAGTGCCGGAAAGTACGCTGGAGGTCGCTGGAGGAGATGGAGCATTTGAAGATCCCAGTCGTTTCCAAAAAGGGACCCCCCCCCCCCCTGCACAAATTGAAATTTTTTGGAGCTAACCTGAAGCGGAGGATCTATTCGAACAATTTCGTTGCCAAAACCTCAAAGGAACTGATCAATAAGGCGCGCACTACTATACGCAATGTATGAAATGTCTTAGAACTTAACACGATGTAAAATGTAAACTTATCCAGTTTAAAAAAAACATGTAATTTTCTGCGTTAACTAATGCACGTGAAGGGAATGCTAGATTTGGCAGAAATGAATGGGATGTTTCATGTAAGTTTAAGCCAGATAACGCCTGAATCTAGTCTGTTGCTTACGCTTCCTTTGTCTTGATTAAACGAGGGGAAATTTTACACGCCAGTTCGGGACGGTCTATTGATGTGCATGATTTTGCACGGAAATTAACACTTTTTTTTTCGAGAGGTGTGTATCATAAACCCATACATCGTGCCAAGCAGAGAAATTTAATCGAAAGGGTGTTTCGATCAAAATTTGGCCGACTTAAACTTGACGCATTTCCTTTCATCGTGCTTTAAAAAATGTTGCACACCCCTCATTTTCAAGATGTGTGCGTGTAGCATCATGTTTCTATTTTGATTTGGAGATTAGCACTTCAGTTATCAAAATGTTGTCGAAGGAAGAAAATCCAAACTACTCTTGTTTACTTGTTTGCACGGTTTAAATTCTTCGTTTTCAAAATGTCGGGCATTGAAAAAGACGTGAAAATTAAGGTTTTTGACCACTGGCAAAGCATTTTGGAATTCATCACGCGAGTGTAAAATCCTTCATAACCAAATTTGAGGAACACTTTTATTTGGATGAACTGCCAGGAAGAGACTGGACAGAAAGTGGTAGCCTTAATTCGGAAGAACAAATCAATGTCGATGCGTGATTTGGCCAAAAAAGCGAGAACCAGCGCCAGAATGATTCAAAGTATCAAGAAACGAAACAACCTGAAGACCTACAAGAAACAGAAAATCACCAAACAAAGTGGAGAACAGAAGAAACGCGTAGCAACAAGGGCCCGGAAATTGTATTCGCGAATTTTGCAGCGACCGGATGCATGTATTTTGATGAACGACGAGACCTATGTCAAAGAGGACTCAAAAACCCTTCAAGTTCCACAATATTTCACTGCCGTCGTAAAGGAGGATGTAAGCAATGCAGACAGGTCGATTCAAGTGGAGAAGTTTGGTCAAAAAGTGATGATATGGCAAGCAATATGTTTCTGCGGTATGAAGTCTAAAATTTTTTACACTATTGGAACAATCAATGTGGAAATCGATCGATCTGAAAGTCTGCAGAAGAGGTTGCTGCCTTTATATTGAAAGCACAGTACCCCTCTACTGTTTTTGTCAGGCGCATTACTCCAAAACAACTCTCAATTGGTTCACGGAAAAGGGTACGGATTTCGTTGAGAAATACATCGCCAAATTGCCCTCAGCTTCGACCCATCGAACGCTATTGGGCAATTGTGAAGAGGCTCTTCAAAAAGAGCTGAGAATATACAGGAGTTCAACCAAAATTGGGCTAAGGCGTCCTAAAAATGTGATGAAACACTTATATCAATACATTAATTGTTATGTTTGTGTTATCCGTGCGTGGAGTAACGATTATGATGTAGAAGGAGATGTCTCGCTCATCGCCATGAGGCACCAAGAGTGGACAGTAATGTTTTGCTAGAATGAAAGATATGAAGAGAAAGTTGAAAGTTCCGTCAGTGTACGGTAGGCTAGAAATAGAACAGAGGTATTGAAAATTGAGTGAAAGGGCATGGTAAAGTAGTATTCGAACCACAGACGTTTAATTTGCCTTACATCCCACTATGGGGTAGCTCGAGGAGCAGATCACCCTGCCACCTCGACGAGGCAAAAGAAACGTGGCAGAACGCACTCTAATACTACCGATAGCTGAATGTGAGTGTTTATCAGACGTTGTGTATCAAAAACAAACCCAATGGGAGACAGTCTCCTCTCGCCCATGTATGCATCAAAACAGAGTGTGTGCAATCTACCGCTAGAAAACTATCGCAAGCTATCGGTAGTATTAGAGTGCGTTCTGCCACGTTTCTTTTGCCTCGTCGAGGTGGCAGGGTGATCTGCTCCTCGAGCTACCCCATAGTGGGATGTAAGGCAAATGAAACGTCTGTGGTTCGAATACTACTTTACCATGCCCTTTCACTCAATTTTCAATACCTCTGTTCTATTTCTAGCCTACCGTACACTGACGGAACTTTCAACTTTCTTCTTCATATCTTTCATTCTAGCAAAAAACATTACTGTCCACTCTTGGTGCCTCATGGCGATGAGCGAGATATCTCCTTCTACATCAATTTACATAAATCAAGTCCAATACAAAAAAAACCCCCCCTTTTAAACAAAATTACTATTAATTAAAAAAAAAAAAAAAGGAAACCATATTGTTAATTAAGTCTTCTTCCAAAAAAGAATAAGCATAGACAAGCGCAAGACGACTACTTAAAATCTACAAATGATTTATCATCCCCCCTACTACTGCCACAAAATAATAAAAGAAAAAAAACGGCTCCTATTTACTTCCATGTAATATTGGCCTTCAGTGCTACTCAAACCCACCGCCTGTCTTGTGTCCACACAAAAATCTTCTTTTTCTTTTAAAAAAAATTTGGGGTAAAACAAAAAAAAAGAAAAATACTCGACGCGGCTCTTCGGATGGTTAGGTTTTCTAGTCAAGAGCTCAAGTTCAGTCTCTAGTGTAGTAGATTTTTAAGTTCTTTCCAACGACATATAAATATACTTACAAAACAGATTTTTTAGAAAGCTTGTTGTTCTCTTGACCGTTACGCGAGATAAAGTACCACTTTAAAAATCACACGTTGACTATGAAGACACTGCAATCTTTACTGGATATTGTTCAATTTTTACTTCACATCCAATTGAATCACATCCAAGATTATATACTTATGCTCGCAACATCTTATGCCCAAAAAAATAACAACCAAATTATCGAATTTATAACATGAGCAACGTTCAAAGCCCAAACGGAACATGCTGCATGATAACAATAGATAGTATACAGCTGGCTAGAAAAAGTTTTAAATCAGTTTCTTTCCACTATACACCACAATTACTCGGCTGGAAATACCATCTGAAAACGAACCCTAATGCATCTGTCTGATGAACTGAAAACAATCAAACAAAAGCTCCTCATGTTTTTCATACTCAAGTTTGCAGATTGGGTAGAAGGCTAAACTAGGAGCAGCCTTAAGCAAATAATCTTGTGCACAAAACTAACGAACTTGTTTTAAATAATTTATTATTACTTCGAAAAGCAGTTGAAATGCAGAAGAAGTAGGATTTCTCCTTGGGAGGATGCATGCACGCATGCATGCCTGCATGATATCCCATGCTGAATAATGAAACTTTGTGGGTACAAATTTCAAACAAACTATTTAAGGATTCCTATCACGAGCAAATCTGCATACGCCTTGTGTACAGGAACTCGCTGATTAGAGCCATGGTTGGTGCTGGCTGATTAATTTGTGTGTGGACAAGTGTCAACCATGAGCGTGCTATTTACATAGAGATCATCAAAATTCGGAGAGTGATGGCAACACCGACCGTGCTAATCAAAGGATTCCTGTTATTTAAATTTGCAAACTATGTAGAAACTTTCATTCGTAGAACAATGCACATTTGCAGTAAGCTTGCAGCGCTAAAGATGGCTGCCTGATTTGTAAATTGATACCAATTAGAAGAAAGCCACACTTTGTAAACAGTTAAGCTATCGCGTTCTTATTACAGAGCTATGACTATATACCAAGGATTTCTATTATCTAAGGCATCCAATTTATGATTACAACGATTTATCCTGTAGTATGTAATTTCGTTGAGGTATGTTAATAATGCATTAATTTTTTTCTGGAGCACTCAATTTCTAGTTAAAAAAGGAAGAGAAGTGTTTTTTTTCTGGTTTATAAAAAAATCGAAGAAGGCTACGGTTTGAAACTGACGTGTTTTAATTTTACCACTGTTGCTTTTTTCGTTCCACAAAAACAGTGTATTAATGAAATGGTTAATTAATTAATTAATGATTCTAGGTAATCCTTGTGATGATAGTGGAAACACTCTCATCATCATCATCACATCATGATCCAGTCAGCCTAATAGCTATAATCTTTGTCATGAAAACAATGGCCCTCAACATCTTCCATTAATTGATATGCAATCCAGTAACTTAGGATGGCACTGCTCCGATAAAAAAATGAACCTTTTTTTCTGCTCACAACCCGAGCTGTCCTCAAAAGGTCTACTAAATATTTGCAATCAATCATAGAATCTATTATTATAGCTGAAATGAGCCTCTATCCCAACATGATGGTATCTCAATTATACCATTGATTACACTTGACCTCGGGTTTGGCTGTTTGGTCCAAGTAGTCCCATTTTGCCACCGGCATGGTACCAACACACAAATCAGGGCACACTGTGATGAGACTGAACAGCATCTGTCATCGGCATCCGTGAGCGAGGGGTTTTCTTAATTGAAGCAGAGGCAAAAAAGAGAATTGTCGTCTCCGATGCCAGTAAGTAATGAGCGATTTTGAATCGATAATCGGTTGATCTATTTTCTTCATCTGCTCAATGTATTGCTTATAGCTTTTGTAAGATATCAGAATAATAAAAAAATGTTGTGTATTTCCAAACTTGTTTTTTTATCGAACGTGTCAGCGTTAGCGTTAGCTAAGCATATTTTACCAGAGATAAATGTCAATCCATTCTCTAAAATCCGTTTCAAATTATTATACAAATCGATAACTCGAACACTGAATAGTGAGCAATCGATCTAATGAGCGATTTTTTCTTGGCCCATTTGCCCAATACTACTACCAATTATGGCATACGTACACTGAAGAAGGAGAAAAATTCTGGTTGATGGTTTACTTCTGAGAAGGGTGGCGGCTGACACCACAGTGGAAAGGTTTGAGCTTTATTGTTCCGATGAACTTTCTAGTGGGCTTTACGATAATGGAATAGAGATCGAGTATTGAATGTGTCTTCGTTCTTCGACTTTATTCGGAATGTTTACGGTAGCTCAACCTCAAACGGGATATTTTCAATTGGTGTTTAAAATGAGTCTTGTGAATACGTATTTGCGAACATTTAAGCGCATAAGTGTGCACTTCGAATTTTTAAATAGATTCAAACGAAAGCCCCACTGCGTAGTTAAAACCACTCATACCTAAGAACAGATATCTAGAACAACTAACTGAAATTTAAGATCCTCACAAATGGTATCTGAAGATTAAGCTAACGATGGTTATAGATAGCTATAGTACATAAAACTGGGTCTTCATTCGACACAGTCAGTTGAGGCGTAGCCACCACTGGGCTGGTTTTGATTCCCTACGATCCAAAGATTCGATGATTTTTCGACTTTACATCCCTTTTAAAAGAAGACGTCTAGGGTTTTTTTCATTAGGGCGATTCTACAATTGAAAGTTTTTTGATCTGCACTAAAGAATCCCTCGAAAGTTTTATGATGGTGCTGTAATGAATGAAAGAGAGCGTGCCCGGAGAGAATCTCTCAATTGTAGATTCGCCCTAATGAAAAAAAAACCCTAGACGTGATCAGAGATTCTCCGTGTCAGAAAATCCCACCGGCGCCGACTGAAATTGATACCAGAAATACTGGGATAAGAGGCTCGCTTACCACTACACCACCGGCGTTGTCACTTCAGCTGTTTCTTTAAATTTATCTAGTTCATCAATTTTCCTTCATTCTTATGATATTAGAAGTGCTGACGATATGAAACTATTTTTTTATTAAGAAACATAAAACGATGAAGATATCAACATATGTATTCATAACTTAGATAGTTGTAAAGGCTATTAAAACTATATGTTGAAGAAATGTGAAACAATTATCTAAGCTGGAAAATGCAACAAAATTAATTGAAATTGAGTTTACAATTCCTTTAGGCATTCAAAAGTCTAATATTTGGGGAGACTGTTAGTTTTTCGTAAGCTGTCACGGTTGTTTTTTTCTCCCACGGTTGTAAATTTTGAAGTAAAATTTTTATTTTGGCTTTTTAAATGACCTGTAGAGATTATGAGGCATTTTCTTATGCAATCCAAGATAGTGCGATATTAGCAGCCAGCGGTCTGTTGTTTTTAATTTTTCGTGAAATAGTATCTGACTACAGCCAGGATGATTTTTTTTCCAAAAAATAAGAGAGAAAACCTCCGGTCAGCCTTTTTCTCTGTCCACCAGCCGCGATATGACACGTTTCACGAGGCAATGGTCGGTTTTGATACGTGGAATGGATGGTATTGGAATTCTGTCCAACATATTAAACATATCCAAGCAGCAAAAATTCACCTAAGTATCAAGGTAAAACCAATTCGACTGGAGTTAAAACAACCGATAGTCTCATTCAGCCCAACCACCTGTAGTCTAAATAACCACCACTCAGGAAAATTAGCTTTACATTTGTCTTGATTGAAAAAGCGTTGAAGGATGAATAGAGGGAATGTACCAAGATAATTTAAGGTTCGGCTTATGAGATATCATTGGACGGTGAACGGGGGCTCGATCATTGTTGTCTTGTGACTCTCGGGTTGTCCGCGCCTGCAAACATCGCAATCATAGGGGGAATCGCTTTCTTTTCTTTACATCATTGAAACATACAATCACATACACACCCGCATTTATACACATCCGATCAAATATGGATTCAGTGCATGATAATAAGAACCATGTTGCGCCCAGGGATTGATTACATGCCGGCATAAAGTAATCAGCGAAGAGGAGATAATGTCCAGATACCAATATCTACATAAAAACCTCAAACCTGGTCTTGTAGTAATTTTCATATGGTGGTGTGCGTCATTCGTTACATAATGAATATAGGAACACAGCCTGAATTACCTTGTATGTCTAAATAAGTTTATAAGTTGACAGAAGCCACAACAACCGATTGTCATATTCATAATCATTTAACTGAAGTCACAGCCGTTTAATTTTTTAATGTTTTTTTTTGTGATCAAGCGATCAATAATTTAAAAAATTTCTCAATTTTCTTAAAAGAGTTTAAAAATAAAGTGCTGGATGGAACAAAGTTGTTGTTTCAATTTTTTTTTATATAATATTAATTTCACACTTTTTAGTACCAGTGTAGTAATGTATTTTGTAACTTAGAGTGCCTTAAATTTTCATTGATTGTTTTATGTTTATTATAAAACGTTGTTGCAAAAACAATGCAATGCAATGCAAAAACAACCACACATTGTCATAATCAGCAAAATAATCATATTGTTGTCCACGATTCAAGTTAAATAAAGATCAAAAAAAAAAATCAAGCATTTATATAACTATATATTTTTCCAAAATAAATGGTCGTCAGTCATATTCATCTGTTGTGAAAAAAGTAGGTTCAGTGGTACAATGATAACTGTTTCTACTTACTGAGCGAAAAATCATTGGTACTAACGTTTGCATTAAAAAAAAAATGGACGAAAATTGCCGATTTTCCATGGGTTTACCTTCACCCGCACTGATGAAACTACCCATGCAGCATCAATCATAGTAACCCATGAGTCAGCAGACAAAATTTGACAGCTCTATCAGTCGAACTCTAACCGTGATGGCAAAAACAGTGAAGCAACTCCGTTCAGAAGTGTGCGCGTTCAAAGAACGGTACCCCGCCGCGTCGAAAACAGACATCGTGCGGCACTTTGTGGACGCCGGATACGCCCGTTCCGGCATCTAAAACATCTTAGCACTATTAGACAACAATCAGAGCATCGAAAGAAAGCCTGGTTCCGGACGGCCTACGACCCTGAGCGACAAGAAGCTCCAAAGGATGCTATAGAGGAAGACCGTGGGAAAAGTGGCTACATCGCTGCGTGCGCTTGGCCGGGTGATCGGTTCAACCGGCCAAACAGATAAAAAGTACCTGGTGAACATGAACATACATGTCAGGTAGTGGATGTCGCGTCCACTGGTTTGGGAGCTGCAGGCAATGACGCAGCGGCAGCGGCTGAATAAGATGGTCAACTCGATTTTCCCGGCGAATCGCGACGTGGCGGTGGTGACGAGACCTATCTCATCCTGGATGGCAACGACTGGCAGCGCACTTCGTATTTTACTTCCCCCACGAAGGAAGTGAGCTCCGAGGTGAAGTTCATTTCACACACCAAGTTCCCCAATAAGGTGCTGCTGTGGCTGACAATCAGCAAGAAGGCAATGTCAAAGCCCCTCTTCTTTCGCTCCGGACTGGCCGTGAACCGGGAATTTTATAGTACGAAATGCCTGCCAAAAGTTGCGTCGTTCATCAAGAAATACCATAAGGGCGAAGACGCGGTGTTCTGGCCGGATCTGGCGTCGGCCCACTACTCGAAACGATCCTTGGAGGAGATGGAGCGGCTGAATATCGATGTGGTACCCAAGTCGGCGAACCCGTCCAACGTCCCCCAGCTGCGTCCCATCGAAAATTTCTGGGCCAACCTGAAGCGTAAGATCTACTCCAACAATTTTGTCGCGAAAACTGAGGAGGAATTGATAAATAAAACGAAGAAAGAACTCAAAAACATGCCTACACGCATGTTTTCGTCCGCCATGGCGAATGTTCCGGTTAACTGCCGAAAGGCCGCTCGCAAGGGTGTAGAATTTTTTTGCATGTAAGCTTAAATAATTATCTTTCATGGGAAATCCATCAAAAGCAATTATCTGTCTTAGCTTTTTTTATCACCATCCGAAAAAAGTCCATTCTTTTATGCAAACGTTAACTCAACTTCTTACGTAATTTAAGTTAAAAAAAACTTTAATACAGGCCTTAACGAAAAACAAAAACAAATCATATTTCGAGATTCAGATCTTATAAAATAATGTGTTGATGTATGCAGCTTAAAGTAATTCAAAGTATATGATTTTCGGACGTATTCGACGTTCGGACGTATATCTGTTGTGATAAAAGTAGGTCTTGAGCCCAAGTGGTTACCGTTTTTGCCTAGTGAGCCGAAAATCATGGGTTCAAATTCTGATCCCTTACTTGACTAAGTGGAATCAAAAAATCATTGTGTTTTAAAAGGTTTTTAAAGAAGAAATCAGATCATTCGTAATCAAATCAGCAATGAAAAAACCCTCCAATAGGTGAAACAAACAATGTCAATCAATTAGTATTTGTATTGTTAAAAGATCCTTTCTGCTATCACTAAAAGAAAAGTGTATCCAGCTGAAGTAAGTGACACGCTTCAATAACGTCATTGCAGCATCTCTGTCGACTTAAAAGCAACATAGCTTCCATTACAACACCTTTAAAGTTGGTTAAAATCGCTTCAAATTGTCTATTTAGCGTAGTTTAAAGACTATTTGTTTTCTCAATGAAGTAAACCACCAACACACATTGTGAGTGGCCCCAACAGTTAATCGTTACATATCAAATATCATGTAAATCATGTGCAGTTCGCATTGAGCTCTCATGCCGTGCGGTTCTATTTTCTTTTGCTGAAGGAAGTATTTTTGCTACCTAAAGCTATACAAAATCAAACAGCACTTTTCAGTGCTTAACATTACCTGCACATTTTTTATTTTTTACCCTTATTCCTTTTCGATCCTTGTCTGGACCCTACGCGAGGTAATCCGACTTGGATATCGATTTGGAAAATTCCTCTTTGACTCTTCGGATTCTTGTAGAATCTGCTTGGAAGTTGATTAGGAGAAAACGTATAAATTCTAATCATTTTGGAGAAAATGGCGCCTAAACGCAAAAGAAAGGGACAATCTCTGGATTCCCCTTCTAACAATATTGATTTGAGCAATCAATTCGATATTCTGACTGATGATGAGAATGATCCATCAGTCAGGCAAAAATCTTCGAAGCATTCCCAAATTAATGCAGGGAAAGCCATAATTGTTCATAGGCGTATCAAACATCAAATTCTTTCTTCATTTGATACCCAAGTATTTGAAACTTTGGGGGTTTCTGTTGAAACGAAATTTGGTCAACTTACACTATTAGCTGCCTATTTACCATTCCAATGCGTAGGTCAGCAAAAGAATCTTCTCAAGGGTGACCTACAGAAGCTTACCCGTAATAGGTCAAAATTCTTCATTATTGGTGATTTTAATGCAAAACACCGATCGTGGAATAATGCTCAAAGTAATTCCAATGGTAATATACTATTTGATAATTGTTCTGCGGGTTATTACACTATCCAATACCCAAACAGCCCAACTTGCTTTTCTTCTGCCAGAAATCCCTCAACTATTGATTTGGTCTTAACTGATTCATGTCAACTTTGTAGCCAATTGGTTACCCATGCTGACTTCGGTTCGGATCACCTTCCAGTAACTTTTGAAATATCTCAAGAAATAATTTCTAATCCCAACAGTTCTACTTTCAATTATCATAGAGCTGATTGGAACCAATATCAAACATTCATGGAATATAACTTTGATCCTAATATTCCTTTGGAAACTAAAAATGATATCGATAATGCTCTTGAATCTCTGACTACTTCCATAGTTGAAGCAAGAGCTGTCTCAGTTCCAAAATGTGAGGTAAAGTTCAATTCAATTATAATAGACGACGATCTTCAGCTTTTGATCCATATGAAAAATATCCGTAGAAGACAATGTCAAAGAACACACGATCCCGCCATGAAAGTTATCTGGCGAGATTTGCAAAAACAAATTAAAAAACGCTTCTCTGCCCTGAGGAACAAACAATTTGAAAATAATGTGTCAAAATTAAAGCCGAGTTCCAAACCTTTTTGAAAACTCTCCAAAATTTTGAAGAAACCTCAAAAGCCTATTCCAGCGCTCAAAGAAGGTGATAAAATATTGCTAACAAATGTGGAAAAAGCTCAAAAACTTGCTGAGCAGTTTGAGAGTTCCCATAATTTCAGTTTGGGTCTTACTAGTCCTATTGAGAATCAGGTTGCTCTTGATTATCTGAATATTTCCTCATGGGAAAATATTTTTGAAGAATCCTGGAGTACTGATTTGGATGAAGTAAAAACTATAACTAAAAAGTGAAAAAATATGAAGGATCCAGGTGATGATGGAATTTTCTATATACTCATCAAAAAACTCCCAGTGAGTACCTTGTCTTTCATGGTAAAATTATTTAATAAATGTTTTCATTTGTCATACTTTCCTGGCAAATGGAAAAATGCCAAAGTTGTTCCAATTTTGAAGCCCGAGAAAGATCCAGCTGAAGCTTCTAGCTACAGACCAATAAGTTTACTTCCTTCAATCAGTAAACTTTTTGAAAAGCTAATTTTGAATAGAATGATGCTTCACATCAATACAAACTCAATTTTTGCAGATGAGCAATTTGGATTTCGCCATGGCCATTCAACTACTCATCAACTTTTGAGAGTTACTAATTTAATTCGTTCAAACAAATCTGAAGGCTGCTCAACTGGAGTTGCTCTTCTAGACATAGAAAAAGCATTCGACAGTGTTTGGCATGAAGGTTTGATTGCTAAATTGAAAAACTTTAATTTTCCGCTCTATATTATAAAATTAATTCAAAATTATTTAACTGACAGAACTCTGCAGGTAAATTATCAGAATTCCAAATCTGATCGACTAACTGTTAGAGCTGGAGTTCCTCAGGGTAGCATTCTTGGGCCGATACTATACAACATTTTTACTTCCGACCTCCCTGATTTGCCTCAGGGTTGTCAGAAATCCTTGTTTGCTGATGACACAGGCATCTCCGCTAAAGGAAAACGTCTTCGTGTCATTTGCAGGAGACTGCAGAAAAGTTTGGAAATTTTTTCTTCTTATTTACAGAAATGCAAGATTTCTCCCAACGCTTCCAAAACTCAACTAATAATATTCCCACATAAACCTAGAGCTTTTTTTTGAAACCTAGTAGTAGTCACATCGTTACTATGAGCGGTGTTCCAATTTTCTGGTCAAGCGAAGTGAAATACCTCGGTCTATTACTTGATCAAAAATTAAATTTTAAAAATCACATTGAAGGCATTCAAGCCAAATGTAATAAATATATAAAATGTTTATATCCTCTTATAAACAGAAAATCCAAACTTTGTCTGAAGAACAAACTACTAATATTTAAACAAATTTTTAGACCGGCCATGCTTTATGCTGTTCTAATATGGTCTAGTTGTTGTGCTACCAGGAAAAAAATACTTCAAAGGATTCAGAACAAAGTATTTTGAAGCTGCCTTCTTGGTACAGTACTAACGAAGTACATAGAATTTGGAATGTTGAGACTTTAGAACAAATGTCCAACAAAATAATTAATAATTTCAGACAAAAATCGTTGCAATCTTCTATTGCAATGATTAATTCCCTTTATGCTTAGTTAAGATTAATTTTAGTTTGTTTTTAGTTTTAAGATTATTATTGTTATACTGACACGCAGGAATAAAAACCTGTTTAAAATACTGAACTGCTAAGGCATGAACAATGTAAACAAAATTAGGTACATATTTTAACAATTAAGGTTGATACGTTACGGTAGTAGCTGGAGCACCTAGATTAACATGAAATGTAAATATGAATAAATTTGGAACAAATAAAGAGTTAAAAAAAAAAGTAAATCATGTAAATCGGTACATATCAACTCTCAAGTATAAAAAATAGTTTGTTTTTCAAACGATGTGAAACACAATCACACCTTGGGAGTGGCCCTAATAGCACCCTATTATTGGTTTAAATCAGTTCGAAGCGGCCAATAAGTGGAGTTTGGTTAACTAGAAAATAAGAAGAATGATTAGTAATTTCCATTTCAATTCCAACTACCTTTATTGCTTATCTTGACAGATACGCGTATTCCGTCTACAATGTGCAGACTTCTTCAGTGTCGTGTACTAATACTCGACTGGAGTTTGGTTGTTTGTTTGTTTTCCCAATATAATAAACAACCATCATGCTTTGTAAGTAGTCACATATTAACTGTAGGTTTATATCTGTTCAAAGCGACTCTCAAGTTTAGTTTAATTTTTTAATTCTTTTCACTATGATGTAGTTTATCATACTTTTTACGAGGCCCAAATAGCATCCTTACGGTTGGATTAAATCGGTTCAAATCAGCTCTCAGGCGATACTTTTTTCTTCTTGCGTGCGCAGTGAAATAAATGACCGTTACAATTTGCGAGTGGTCCAAGCAGCACTGTTCGTTTGAATAGTTTAAAACCGATTATAAACCGTAGTTTAAAAATTAAAAGTATTTTCCCAAAGAAGTAAAAAATCATCACATTCTGTGAGTGGCCCTGACAGCAAGCTAATTGTTGATTCAAATCGGTACAAATTGACTCTCAAGTGTGGTTTTATTTTTTGTTTGTTTTCCCAATTAAAGGGCGATACGGTCAAAATTTGGTCAATATCAACTTGACGTATTTCTTTCAATTTTGCATTTAAAAAACTTGAACACCCCTCATTTTGAAGGTGTGTGTGTGTAGAATGTTGCTCCTATTTTGATTTTGGAATTCACTCTTCAGTTGTCAAAATGCCGTCCAAGCAAGAAGAGCAGCGTATCAAAATTTTGCTCGCGCATCGAGAAAATCCGAGCTACTCGCACGCAAAGTTGGCAAAATCGCTAAAAGTTGCCAAATCAACCGTTACAAATGTAATGAAAGTGTTTGGGGAACGTTTGTCGACAGCCAGGAAGTCTGGATCGGAGGGAAATCGAAAACCGAAAGCCGCGGAGACGACAAAGAGAGTTGCCGGTAGTTTCAAGCGAAACCCTAACCTATCTCTCCGAGATGCCGCAAATAAGCTGGGTGTATCGTCTACAACCGTGCATCGAGCCAAAAAACGAACCGGACTATCGACTTACAAGAAGGTAGTGACTCCAAATCGCGATGATAAACAAAATACGACGGCCAAAGCGCGATCCCGGCGGCTGTACACGACGATGCTGACGAAGTTTGACTGCGTGGTAATGGACGACGAAACCTACGTCAAAGCCGACTACAAGCAGCTTCCGGGACAGGAGTTTTATACGGCAAAAGGAAGGGGAAAGGTAGCAGATATTTTCAAGCACACGAAACTGTCAAAGTTCGCAAAGAAATATCTGGTTTGGCAAGCCATCTGTACCTGTGGCTTGAAAAGCAGCATTTTCATAGCTTCCGGGACTGTCAACCAAGAAATTTACGTGAAAGAGTGTTTGAATAAACGTCTGCTGCCTTTCCTGAAGAAACACGGTTGTTCCGTACTGTTTTGGTCGGATTTGGCATCTTGCCATTACGGTAAAAAGGCCATGGAGTGGTACGCCGCCAACAACGTGCAGGTGGTTCCCAAGGACAAGAACCCTCCCAACACGCCACTCCGCCCAATTGATAAATACTGGGCTATTGTCAAGCGGAACCTAAAGAAGACCAAAAAAACTGCAAAGGACGAGCAGCAGTTCAAGGCAAACTGGCTTTCTGCTGCGAAGAAGGTGGACAAGGTGGCTGTACAAAATCTGATGGCAGGGGTCAAGCGTAAGGCCCGGCAATTCGGATTTGGAAAAGCGGAAGCCTAACTGAATATTTTTCCTGAATTTTATACTAATTGAACTTGAAAAAGAAATTTAATTTGATTTTTTAAATAAACGATTTCACCGATTTACACGCGTTTTCCCTTGACCAAATTTTGACCGTATCACCCTTTATGTGAACCACTATAACACTTTGTGAGAAACCTCAATAGCATTCTTACTGGTGATTTAAATAGGTGCTTATATTTAAATATATATTAGTGCATCTCTTAAACCGATTCAATACGGATTGGTCATATATGACCTAAGATTTAAATTCACGGTCAAAATTTGGCTTTAAGAGTTACAATGGAACTTTGATTTGCAAACTTGTTCAAAAATAACTCTTTTAGCTAAGAAAATATTGAACAATAATTATTGTTCAAACTATTCTTGAGTTCAAGTCTTGATGTTCCGCATGAATAACAAGGCGATTAACGAGGTCTCCATCGTACTTAGCGCCTTCCATTTATTGAGACTGAAAGTTTTAGCATCGGTTTGCCAAAATATTAGTACACCAATATTGATCGAATGGTGAAGGTGGACAGAGATGATCCCTATTCTATATTTCGGATATATTTCGACCAAATGGCTAGAAAGTGAGGAATAAACTATTTAAAGTGCGTCATTTCAATATGCTTGGTATGCGTGGTTTGAAAAATTAAGAGTGACTTGTAAGTAGACCCAGGTATTTTCCTAACATTAGTTTCAATAATTCATCAACTGATTATTGTCAAACGTTCATAACTCTCGAATTTTCTAAAATATGCAATTTTAAATTTCTATGCATATGCATTTTTAGTGAGTGAAATGTACTCTTTCTGCCCCTTCATCAAATAATAAATCATGCAAATCAAAATGATAGAAAAATTTCCAAAACATCTGCAATTCAACACCGCTAATCTTTTTTTTTTTTATTATGTAAAATATCGAGATCTGAACTCAATGATAGTATGGAGTAACGTGGATAAAATTTCAACTCAGTGGACGCAGTGATTCTACGCCCAAAAAAAAAAGTGGATAAAAAAAATAAAACAAATAAAAAAATATGGCTAATCTAAAAAACGATTTGTTCAGGATTCTATCAACTACTCGCAATATTTTGTGATATAGCGGAATATTACAATTTTAGATAATTCTAAGCAGGGGGGTTTCCCCCCGGGACTTCATTTCAAGATGCTAGAAAATGGACCGGAAGTATAAATGAGGAAACCTCCCCCCTTGAAAACCCCTTTCGAAGTACAGATGTAAAAGTAGAATGTAGTTTAAAAGATCCCAAGACGCAACGTACCCTTTGAATGGCCCCCAAAACCACTTGTCTTCCAATAAACCACTATCTATTCTCAACTACTGTTATCCATCCTCTTGGTGAGTTCCGAGGGTTCATTCCATTCACAAGCTTCTCTCAACACACTCATTTACCTCACAGCAGTGCGCAATCGTCAACTCACTTCCAATTCCTTCACGAACCCCGCTCATTCTCGCAAATGGCCCTACATTGAATTTGGTAAACATTGAGCACTCAATTGTCGCTCCTTCAATATGCCGTGTTGGATCGACCGGATCCCATCGCTTGGTTGTGTTTCATCTACCTATATATATTTCCTAAGCCGCCTAAGACTGGCTGGAATGGCCAAGACGCCAGTTGAAGTTGGCATGTTGTTGAGTGCACACCCCAATCAACGGCATCATGTTCGTGGAAGAAAAAAAAACCATTGCCTCACCCTTTTGCATAATGCTTCAGGGTTTTCCATTTCCAGATGTGTTTCGGGAAAAAATAAACCGCCACCATTCGCATTCGGTGGTTGTGTGATTTGATTTGGTACCTACCATAACAGTATCAAACATTGAGAGCGCTCACTGTGCGACTCTTTATACACAAAACAGAAAAAAAACATATCTACATGCAAATACGAAGGTTTACCCCAAAAGTTGCGCTTGATATGATGTTTTCCTAGCGCAACTGATTTTCGTTCAGCTGTTTCGCTGCTGATAATCACTGACGGCATTTTGCAACCGGTGGGAAATATTACCACCCCACCCACTTCCTACAGAGGGATGGTAATGCCCACATACTATTCACAGGGAGTGAAACAGAGCATTATTGGTTAGTTTGTGGGGAATGAGGAGGAAAGGTGGAAGGATAGGGTGTGATTGTTTTCGAAAGTATTGTGAGTGTTTGAGTGCCGAACATAGCAGGCATATAATGCTGGATGCTGTTTAAATTATTTTTTGATCAGATGATAATGATGAAAAAATTGCATGTGCCGTTATTCTCACGCATTATGAAATATTGGTAAGCCAGCAAATTATGGAATGGTAAAGAGTGATGCTTGCCACATATTACCATCTCCGTATTGAATGAAATGAAAGTCTACAAACATGACATTTGGTATAATTCAGCTGCATGAATATTCGCTACTGGTTTTGATTACTACGCACTAAGATAATATTAATGTTACACAAGACGTATTTGAAAATAGATTTAGGTCAAGGAACGTAAACAAACATGTTATGTTAAATGAAGTGCCTGAAACAGCAACAGACACTTCCCAACATAAGTAGTGTGCGATTAAATTGATTTTATCGTCTATTTTGGCGGATTCTTAAAAAAAATTTAAAAACTCTTTTACGAGTGTATTAGTAGAACCTTCTGGATTCTTTTGTCTAAAAAGCCGCTTGCGGGTGTTGGTCTCAGGGCACCGAAATTTACATGACTTTTTGGTAGTGTGTAGGATAAGATCGAAGTAGGATCGAATAAAATAATAATGTCGAACTTATCGCGAGAGGAGATTGCAGAAACGACAGTTTCCCAGCTCTACATAGAAATTAAGTGCATCTCAGTCTCATTCACTTAAAAGCGCAATGTAAAGCAAGACACCATCACTTTTGGTCAACAAACTGTTGAAAGATGTAATCAAGTTAGAAATTTAGGAGTCATACTTGATTCCGAGCTCACTTTTGTAGAACACGATAACCTATATTATTAACAAGGCAAATAATATGCTCGGATTCATTAAAAGGTTAAGTTTTCATTTCAATTATGTCTATAAAATAAAAAAGTTTTATGTTACATATGTTTGGCTCCCTTTTGAGTACCGTATTGAGTCAGTGCAGCCATAGTTTTTATTGTATCCTTTGCTTAAGTTAGATTGGAGCTCTTTTTCGCTACTTTCTTATGAATCTCGATGTATGTTAATTAAAAAAGATGGTCTTAAAAAATGACGTGAGTTTGCAATCCTAGCATTTATAAACGATGTTATTGGGCAAAGAGTAAATGACGCAGACATTTTAGAAAAGCTCAACTTCTACGCTCCCACTCGTTACTTCAGAAGCAGGAATTATTTTGCATAAATAATCACAGAACTAACTGCCCAAAATAGGCCCAGAAATAAGATAATGCCTTGCTGTAACAAATACTGCACCACAATTGATGTAACAATGAATAAAAATCAACTAATAAAAGTATTTTTCTCAAAATTTCTGTAAGAATACATTTAGGGCATGTATACAAGGATAGTTTGGAGCACCGTAGGAATTCTTGAAGTACTTTAATATGACTTTAATTGTGCAATAATGCTCCATGAAGCTTTACCAACTCATGAGTACGATGGAGACCTCGTAAATCGCTTTGTTGATCATGAAAAACAACAAGACCTGAATTCAAGACTAGTTTGGAGTACTGTAGATATTCTGAGAATACTGTAATATATCTGCAACGGTGTTATTGTGTCTTTGAAGTTTTTACAGCTAAGAAGTATGATCAAAACACTCTAAACCTCCTTGTGTAATATATACATCATCAAGATCTGAACTCAACGACAGATTGGAAGGTCTTGATCAACATTGTGTCCGTCACCATACCATACCATAACTTCTGCTCAAATTTACTCAGTTCTTTTTCAATTAGTCGATGCTTTTGGATGAGTAGTAACACAGGTTTTTGAAGACATTCCGTCCGGTATATTTCGGCACTCATGTTCGCGAGAGCGAAAAAGGTTGAAGACCTAATACCGCTTTGACAAATTAGCTTGCCAAAATTGTTATTTCTTTCAAAATGTTTCGCAAAACAAAGACTTTTCTGAGTTTGCTCATCCGTTACCTGCTTCACGGTGTAAAACTTTCAAAATCAAAATCTCATCAAAACCTTGTAATTTACAACGTTTGGGACATTTTTGCTTTTCATAGGTCTTGAGAGGGCTACGTTCCATAGCGCGCTGAACTATTCCGATTGATGCTCCACTTTCCTTTTTTTTACACTATCTCCAATCGACAACTTTCTTTTTCGTTAAAAACTGCACACAAATATTTTTGTTCAAATCGGGACCAGGTTTTCGAGCATGAGCAGGTAGATCCTGCACAGTCTTATGGGTCCCGAAACGTTTAAGTGTATTTTGAACCGCATGAATGGTAACGTCATCCTGCTATAGTGGGCGTAGTAGTTAACTGTAAAATTTAAAACTTTATCAACAATAACTAGGGATAGCTAAATATATGGATAAAAAAAATTTAAATTAATAAATAAATTCAGTACTAAATAAATAAATAAAAATGTAAACCAATAAATAAAAAAACTATATGATTTAACAAAACACAAATAAATAAATATATAAATATATACATAGATAATTAAATAAATAAATGAATCAATGAATATATCAAAAATAAACAAATGAATCAATAAAAATATGTATAAATATAAATCAATAAATAAATATATTTAAATATGTATAAATATTTAAAAAAAAATTCATTTAAATTTCTATAAATACAGATAATTTTTAATTTATAATAATATTATAAATTAAAAATTATCTAAACAAGAAAGATTAAAAAGTTAATTAATAAATGAGTAAATAAATTAATAAATTGATCAATAAATAAATTAAAAATAATACATACAAAAAATATTGATTTACATTAATAAACAAATAAATTAATTCATAAATTAATCAATAAATTAATTAAGGCATAGATAATACATAGATAATTAAATAAATAAAGGATCAATGGATATATAAAAAATAAACAAATAAATCGATACAAATATGTATGATTATAAATCAATAAATAAATATATTTAAATATATATAAATATTTAAAAAAAATTCATTTAAATTTCTATAAATACAGATCTATATTTTAATACTTATAAATTTAAAAATATATAAACAAGAAAGATTAAAAAGTTAATTAATAAATGAATAAACAAATTAATAAATTGATCAATAAATAAATTAAAAATTATACATACAAAAAATATTGATATGTTAATTAATAAACAAATAAATTAATCAATAAATTAATCAATAAATTAATTAATTAATAACTAAAAATAGATATTACTAAATCAATAAATTAATATATATCTTTTTTGGACGAGGAAGTTTTCCCGAAGACTGACGACAATGATCAAGGCTACGATGAATGGTGTACAATGTTACGTGAAGATATCGGGTGCTTTATCGGACTCGTTTGAAACACGCCAAGGACCTCGACAAGCCGATGGTCTTTCCTGCCTCCTGTTCAACATTGCGCTAGAAACATGCGGATTTTAACATGTGAGGTACGATTTTCAATAAATCTGGCCAGTTCATCTGCTTCGCTAACGGCATGGACATTGTCGGCAGAACGTTCCAGGTGGTAGCTGATCAGTACATCAAGCTGAAACATGAAGCGGAAAAGCTTGGATTGAAGGTGAATGTGTCGAAGACTAAGTATCTGTTGGCTGGAGAACCGAGCGTGATAGAGCTCATATTGGCAAAACTATGACAATCGACGGAGATGAGTTCGAGGTGGTGAATGAGTTAACAACTGCAGCAGAGAAATTCGGAGACCATCTTTGGCGTATGGATAGGACCATCTTTGGCGTATGGAGGAGAAGGATGAACCACGAGCTGGCGCAGCTCTATGGCGAACACAGTGTCCAGAAAGTCGCTAAAGCTGGAAGGGTACAATAGGCGGGACATGCAGTAAGAATGTCGAACAACAACCCCGCAAAAATAGTGTTTGCCTCGAATCCGACCGGTACAAGACACAGAGAAGCGCATCGAGCTCCGTGGTTAAACCATGTGGAGCAAGACCTTGAAAAGGTGGGACATTCGAGGAACTGGAGACAAGCAACCCTCAACCGAGTTTATGGAGAAATATCGTGACGCAGGTACGATCCTAATAGGACATTGGACCATTATAAGTAATGAAGTATTAATAAATAAATAAAAATGTATTTCAAAAAATAAATATATAAATAT